>RJWH01007416.1:0-40443 GCA_004363575.1 Solenodon paradoxus | reverse complement strand
CGGGGGAGGCCGGCACACCCTAAATGAGAACCACATGCTGGGCCCTGCGTCCCGCTCTGCTCAGCATGGGGACAGCGCCAGGGCGGCCCTCCTGTTCAGTCCCCTGGTGTCACTGGGTGGCTGCAGGTGTGGGTGGGATGCGTAGCCCTGCTGTCCCCAGTCGGGGACCCATCCCTGCTGGTCACTGGGTTGAGGCTTCCAGTTGGGGAAGTGGGCAAGGGTCCTGTGAGGCTGGGGTGTGTGGGTGGATGGCTGGGTGAGGACAGCAGGGGGCCAGGGGCCTGACCAATTGCTGCGTCTCTGCAGGCAGCTGCGGATGGGAACGGGGGTGCTGGGCAGGTGGTTCCCGGGTTTGTGACCCTGAACCCCAAGGCCGTGGGTGTGACCCACTGAGGCGCTGAGGGGCGGGACCGGGAACCGCAGTGGGCCACACTGGGCAGAGACTCCCGTGGCCAGTACCTCATCGGGCTGAGAACCCCAGGACACCCCACCTGCCGGCCCTGGCTCCGGGTCAGGAACACCAGGAAGGAGGTTGGAAGGCGGGCGAGTGGGGCGGCCAGTGCAGAGGAGGCTCAGGCTCAGTGTCCGTCCCACCCAAGCAGTGTCCAAGCAGAAGGGCAGCCTGGGAGAGGGCACGGCAGGGGCATGGTCACATAGCTGGGTCGCACCCAACAGTGTGTCCCTCCAGGACAAGAAAAGATGGTCAGCAGCAGTCTGCACCATCAACTGACCACGTGGTACACGGGGACCCAAGCCCACGGAAGCACAAGGAGGCGTGAGGGTGAGTGCAGGGTGCCCCGGGGACACCAGGGCCCAGTGCGTGACTTTCTGGCCGAGGCCGGGCACCGGGCTCTGTGGCCCCAGGGCGAGCAGTGCCTCCCAGTGCCAGGAGGCCCTGACCCTCCGGGGAGGAGAGGACGCCAACCGGCCAGCACAGGAGGAGCAGGTGGTGGGTTCTGGAGATGTGTCCTGTGCTCTTCCAAGCTAGCCCCCGAGACTGTCCCCACCACCGTGGTTTGTGGGCTGCACTGGACACACCTGGCCTGGCTGGAGGCTCAGGGTCCTATCCACAGCGTGGGGCTGTGGGCTGGACAGGAGGGATTGACACCGGGCCCGCCTATGGAGCTGTCCCTGTCCGAGGGGACCCCTCCCGTTGTCCACCAGGCCATTCCAGGGGGCGGGGCTGGGAGGGGTCCTGCCGACGGGGGCACGTGGCTCCATGGCCCACACAGGGTCCAGACCCGGAACTCAGCCCTGGAGGGCACATGCACCAGGCGGCATTTGGGCGCAGGCAGGCCAGGGCCCTCCCACGGGCCGTACTCGGTCTCAGGAAGCTCCCATCATCCAGGACGTTCCACCTGCAGGAGCCTGACCGGGACCTGGGATGCTCACGCCGCAGCGTCCATACCACCTGAGGACCTACGGACTCTGGCCCAAAGAGGGTGCCCTCGATGGCAGGGGCACCGAGTCCACTCATGAGGGGCTCAGGCGCTCCTGCTCTGGGACTGCAGGTCAGCATGCGGTCAGCACCCAGGACGGGGGGCAGGTGCCCTCAGGTGCAGGTGGAGGGCCACTCCCAGTCCTCCATCACTCCCTCGTCCTCCTCCATCTGGTGACACCTCGCAGGTGAGAAGTCTCAGCCTGCTCCCCCCGGGTGCTTGTCTCTCCCTCTCAAGGCTCCACAGGGGATGGAGGCGGGGTGTGGCCAGGGCTCCCGCTGGAAAACAAGGGGTCAGCGCCGCCCTGATGGGGAACAGCTGTCGGCTGTGGTCAGAGGCACATTCCCAGGGCAGTGAGGTCATGTTTACTCATCCGCACCGATACATCCTGGGCGCTGCCAGCAGGGTGCTGAGCCAGCTGCCTCCCCGGATCTCACTCCAGACCTGGGGAAGAGCCGCTCAGAACCAGAATCACCCCCACGGTGGCCACCCGCCTGCTGCCTGAGTCCCGGCCCTCCCCAAAGACCCCGTGCTGCGCTCCAGATGTTGACCGATGTAGGGTAGCTGTATGACAGTCGTCACTCTTCCCTGCGGACTGCAGGTCCCACGTGTGTCCTGGACCTTCTCGTGTGCTGTGACCGCCTTCTGGACGCTGACCTGCGGCTCCGGACCAGTGCCCCTGTCCAGGGCACACCGGCTGGCTGTGAGTGTTCAGTTTGCTCTGGCACTGAGCAGCACTGCCCCTCGCAGGGACAGCACCTCTGCAGCAGTGGGCGGGTCAGCCGCCTTTCCGTCTGTGGTGACCGCTTCCCCTGGGATTGGAGGCAGTGCCGCCCAATGGACGAGAGCACAGCCTGGGCGCCGTCCACCAGGCGGACCCCTCCGTCTGCCGCCGCCTCCTTTGCCTGACGGCACGTGGCTCTCTTGTCTGCGTGAGACAATCCCTCGTGCTGACATCTCTCTCCGTGCCCTTCGCCACCATGGCACCTGCTGGCCACACCGGCCACACCGGCCACACCAAGGCCTGGCCGTGGAAAAGATGGCACTCTTCCTCCCTGCTCGCCCCCACAAAAAAAAAAGCCCATTTTCTCTACTCTGTATGTCATCTGATTTTTCTTATTTTTTTTTTTAAAGGAAAGGTGCAGCAGGAATGAAGCCAGTAGGCAAGGAGGGAGGAGGAGAGAAGGCAGCATTTTTATTTAGTTGTTGACACTGGTTGTCTCCCAGCCCCAAGACTTGAACCTGGGTCCTTGTGATGTATGTGGACTGTACTCGACCTGAGGGGCTGACTTAACCGCTGCTCCACCGGGCTCATCTGTTTTTCCCATCTTAATGTATTTGCTAGAAACTCCAAGAAAATCTTTACTGATGTCAAGTATCGTGGTTCGTTCTTGCATTTGGAAAGGGTTGCTTTCCATGAAGAGAACTTGGCCACTGGTGTTGAGTCTTTCATTCCTGCTTCTATTTTACTTACCAAGACAGCACCAGTGGCTGCTGGCTCCCATCTCACTTCTCGCTGTGCACGGCTTTGGTTCTACGAATTTTCTGCTCGAACTTGTTGCTGAGATCACCGGGTCACTCTGAGTCACCCAGGCCACATGAGCGGTACTCTTTCCATTGCTGAGACCTTTTTCACCTCTTCATTTATAGTGGTTTGTCTACAGTCGTCTTTTCCTGCACTACGTCAGGTTTTATATTAGATTACACTGGTTTCATGAGACGTGCATTTTTCCTCTGTGTCTTGGAAAAGTCCAAATGACACTGGAAAACTTTTCTTCCAACTTAAGGTCAGGTCACACTCCCCTGCACATCTGTTCCCAGTGCTTTCCCTCGCCTGCTCTCCTCATCACTGCTCCAGTTTCCTGCATTTGTCTATTTGCTGTCCCGTGTGACGCTCCTCTGGCGATATCATCACTGCCCCCGAGTCACAGGTGCAGGGCCGCCTGGTCCTGGCTGAGGGGACCCGGCCTCTTGTGCCACTGCTAATGGAGCAGCCTTTGACCAGGGCCTTCTACTCATTTCCTTCTGGAAAACCTGCCATTCCTCCTTTTCACTGTTTCCCATTTAATTACTTTCTGTTTTATCATCCCCTTTCCACTTTTAAATGCATTTGATTTCTCTCATTCTAGCTTTCAGGACAGGCGGGATCCTTCACTCCACCCCTCTCTCAAGAGCAGCCGAGGGGAGGAACATGGTTCCATCCACTGTGTGGGGGTTTGGACACGGGCGTCTGTGGGACGTGACTCCATCCACTGCGCTGGATGGGATGTGAGCATCTCCAGGACGTGGTTCTGTCCACCGCACAGGCGTCGGGTGTGGGTGTCTCCGGGACTTGACTCCGTCCACCCTGCGGGCATGGGGTGTAAGCCCGCAGCCCTGGAGCTGTGCTCAGACCCTTTTGCTGTTGTTGGAGGAAGGACGAGAAGCGCTTTTATCTGTTCATTATGTCTGGCTGCCCCCCCAGTCCTGGGGCTGCTCGTGGTCCGTGGCCAGCTACTATGCCCAGGCCGCCAGGGGCCGAAGTCCTGTTTTATCTCAGGAGCGTGCTTCTTGGCTTCCAAGTGGTTAAGACTGGGGCATCTGTGTGACACTTTTGTTGTGCATTTTTAATTGTGTTGGGTTATAGTAAGATCTCTTTCATCAAACTACTTTTTTCATTCATTTACGTTTTCTTTGCAGCCAAGCACAGAAGCCACGGCCAGAGAAGTCCGCTTCTCTCCGAGGAAGCAGACGGGGTCTTCACCACCCGCGAGCTCTGTGCAGCCACCGGGAGTGAGGTTGTGTCCGCGCGCCCTGCCCGCCGCCCCGCACCTTCTCGCTGTGTGGCACCCGGGGTCTCACCACCCGCCTCACTCCCCCTACCACGACCTGGTCCCCCTCAGTCTAAGCCTCTGCTCTGCTTTGTGGTCAGCTGCTGATCTTCCTCAGGGTGACCCAGGTGACACGCTGCTGTCCCCTCCCCGAGACTGCGGATGAAAGCAGGTCTGACAGTCCCTTGTGGTAACGCATTTGGTCAACTAGCCTGGAACCCCTCTCCGGCTGCTCTGTGGCCTCGGGGTCTATGATCGCCTTGCTGGAGTCTCTGCTGAACAGATGCTGCCCCCGCACCCTGCCCGATGACCCGAGATCTGTCCAGCCTGGTCACGTACCCTTGGTCACGTCACAGCAAGACGCTGTGTCCCCAGGGCAGGGGTGATGGGGCGGCTCTCCCAGCCTCCTGGTGGGTGCACACCATGGAAGCAGGTCCAGCCTCCACCCCTTGCCGGGCACCACACCCCCTTCCAGGGCAGTGGCCTTGTCCAGCTGCAAGGCCTAGGTGCAGGGCTCCAGGGGCCTCAACAATCAGTGACCCACCATCAGGCCACTGTGGGCACAGCATCTGGGCCCTGCGCTGTCCCCACCCCACAGCCGCCCCCATCTGCGAACAATGGAGCCCTGGCAGGGCTGGGGCCACGTTGAAGAGATGGGGTCCGGGAGCTCATTCTTACTTGTGTCACGTGATGACCAGAGTGGTCAGTCGGCCCCAAGCCCCACCGACATTCCAGGCCTGTGAGCAGTGCCTCCCCCAGCAGTGCTGGCCCCAGCCCAGGGTGGCCACCCACATTCCATGCCATCACCTGGCCATCCCCTCCCTGTCCCCATACAGGGCTGGCGGGCTCCTGACTGACCCACCCCTCACAGCCCACTGGGCTCTCTCTCGAATTCTGTTAGGTGGTGGGGGAGCTGGTCCTTTCTTTGCATCATTAAAACAAGACCGAAGCTCAGTCCGTGCACAGTGCCCGCTGAGGATTCCGAGAAGCAGGGATCAGACACAGGGTGCGGGGTTGGGCTGCTCTCCACGTGTGGTCCTAGGCCACGGTCTCCAGACTCCTCAGGACCTGTGTCCTGTGGTCTGATGGGGACTCGGGGGCTTGCAGCAGACAGCCAGAGGCACCCTCCCCCATGCAGAGTGCAGGCTCCTCAAGAGTGCAGCCTAGCCCCTGGTGGAGGACTGGGGTGCCCAGGCAGCACCCACGGGGCGTGGCTCTAGCTCGGAGTCCTGATGCCGCATCTGCGTCCCCAAAGGATTGTGCAGGCTTGAGGGAGTGGGTTCTGGTGGGCCATGTGCGGTCCAGCAGGGCAGCTGGCCCACCCACTGCCCTGGGGACTGGGCGCCCTGTGATGGTGACCAGACCTCAGCTCAGATGGACGCAGCGAGAAGGGTCGGAGGGGCCTCAGATCTCAAGCCAAGCAGGGCTGGCCAAGCAGGAGGGGTGGCCCCAGGCCATGCAGCTGAGCTGACCCACATTTCCACACACCAGCGGAAGGCAGGCCACGGGAGAGGCCGGAGCCAGGGCGTCCTGCCGCAGGGCTGGGACCTAGCCTGGCCTGCTCAGACTTTCCAGGCTGGGAAGTGGGTTCTGAAGGGGGGAGGCTCTCCGGGGCCTCCGGTGGTGCTGGCCTTGCTGGGCTGGGGCAGCTGAGCACACAAGGAAGCTGGGCGACTGTGTTCTCTGTCTTCTGCCTGGGGGCCTGAGCTGCAGGGTCGGCGGGGTCAGGCTGGACGGCAGAAGTGCCTCTCTCCCCCCAGGATGGTCCCCATGGCCTCCCCGGATTTGACGCTGCCCACGTCTCTGAACACTCACTGCTTCGGTCAAGCCAGCCAACCTGATGTGGGCCCGGCCCTGGGAAGGGTCTCTGCCCTCCCATGGGCCCTCCCCGCTGCAGTCCTGGCTATAGTGGCCTTAGGCCCGTGGGATGCTGCCGCGGGACACACGAGGGGGCCCAGGCTCACCACCCACATGCAAATGAGACCCCAGGGGCCAGGGCAGCTCTCCCGGAGGACAGACTGTCACCTGGGCTGGAGTGACGAAGGTGGGGCAGGGCTGGGCTGGTGGAGGCCCAGGTGTGGGTGTGTGCGTGGGTGTGCGCACACGCGTCTGCACACGTGTCCAAGGTGCCGGGGGCTCATGCAGCAGGCGTGTCACGGCAGGCACCTGGACATCCTGGTGTTTAGTGGGACACTGCCACCTCCCCGCCTCTCCGTGAGACACAAAAGGGGCTGGGGCTGGGCCTGGGGTGGGTCTGCCAGGTGCAGCCATGCCCGGCCTGGGGGCTCCCTACTCTGACAGCAGGGGCTTTGATCCATGCTTTTCCGGGGGAAGCTCAGGCAGTCGCCTTAAAGCCTGTCCAGCTCAGACACAGCAAGTGACTCTGCAGATCACAGAGCATGTGGGCAGGGAACCCCACCCGGAAGAAGAAATGTGAAACTAAAGCCGAAATCCAAGTCCCAAGTCCCCTTTGAGGGATTTCTTCCCTGGATGTAGCTGGGTGGGTCAGGCTGGGGTGCTGCTTGGCCGGCCAGCGGTCAAGGGAACAGCCGTCTCAAGGACAAAGCCTGTGGGGCGGTGGGCCATTCGCCGAGCCCAGCTCCACCCCGCGCTCTGCCGGGGGGGGGGAGACGCAGGCCTGGTCTGGAACCTTCCACCGGATTCTGCCTGGGCTTCCTTGAGCCGGACCTCTCCAGCAGGCAGGGACAAGGGCCCACGCAGGTGGCGGGAAAGGGACCACCCGCTGCGGGGCCGGCGGGGACCTGTGTCCCGCCCTGCACCCTTCCCCCCGCCCAACGCCAGCGGGTGAGGCCGGAGGGCCTGTGACCGGCCCCTGGCGGGGCGCACACCCCGCTCTGCACGGCGCCGCCGAGAGGCGCCCGCCTGCCCGCCGGGCCCCAGGGACCGCAGGAAAGGGGCGCCGGAGACCGGCCGACCCGCACGTGTCTGGACCGGGCCCAGCGCTGCCTGACGCCGAGCACAGCACCCACTCGCCCTGCGGCCATAGGAGGAGCGCTGACCCGCGCGGCGCCAGCAGCCCTCCCGCCCCGCCACCCGACGGCCGGCGTCGAACCTCGGACAGGAAACGCGACGCCTGGCCCGAGCTCGAGGAGCATGCGCACTCCGTCCCAGCGCACTGCCGGCCCGCGTCCGCTCCACCAATGAGCACCGCGCAGCCTGGCCTCTGCGGAGCCCGCCCGGGGCTTCCTCCAATGGGTGCGGCGCCTCCCAGCAGCCCCGCCCACCCGCCCTCTTATATAAGCAGGTCCCCGGCAGCTCTTCAGGCCTGACGTTCTGTAGCTGTTGTTTTTTTTTGTTACTGCCAAATAAGCTCATTCTTCCGCTAAGTTACTGACCATTTCTTTTTTCTTTTTTTTTTTTTTAAAAGGAAAGGTGCCGGCAGGAATGAAGTTGAGCAGAGGCAGGCAGGAAGAGAGAGAAGCAAAAAAAGCGACTTAATTTTATTTAGTTATTCATCTTGAATCACAAACCCGGGTCCTTGGGCCCTTGGGCCGTACGCGGACTACGTCCAGTGGACTGACCTGCTAGGTCACCAGGGTGCCCTGACGATTAAATTTTAAAGTAAAACGCTTCAGGCCGGCGTCTTTCTTGTTCCTTTGAACAAGGGTCCTTGAGGCCGTGCCTGCTCACCCTTCCTCTCTGGGGTCCTTGGAGGGAGGCGCTTCTGACCTCTGCGGTGACAAGGGGGCGGCTCTCCATTCACCGTGGAGTGTGATGGCCAGGGGCAGCAGGGCGACGGGCCACGTCATGCACACACCCCTCCCCAAAGGGCACATCCATGCAATTCCTGCTGGGGGCCCCTCGGGAAGAGCTGGTAGCTGTAGGCTTGGGCACTGACAGGCCAGTGTCTGGCGGACCTGGTGCCTGTCCTCTGTGGGCTCCACCCTGCAATTGGCTCTTGTCCACCACTACCTGCAGGGGTCCTGGACATGCGTCCTCTCCCGATGGCTCCTTGGCCTTCTTGGTTTTGACTCCTTAGTTTTGAGTGAGGCAGTACCTCCATTTTCAGCAGGTCAGGGGCTCAGGAGGCAAGTGTCCCCCACCCCAATCAATGTGCGGAGAAACCAAGGAAGAGGGGAGCATGGGGAAGGGCTGGATGCCGCCAGCAGCCCCAGCAGCTCCTCCCACCTTGGCAGCGGCTGGGCCCACATGGAACGTGTTCCCAGGGAGGAGCCCACAGAGGTGGCTGCATTCTGCAGACACCTGACCCAGCCCCTGTCTCGGGGCTCCTCCCAGTGCTTTCAGGGACTGTGGGCCTTTGAGGTTTCTCAGAGCCGGGGTGCTGCTGAGAGCACTGTGGGACCACACAGATACAACCACCATGTGGGGCAGCTCGCTGTGCCCTGCAGTTCCTGCCCACGGCTCCTTAGAGGTGCGTACACGTCACGTGCCACGTTTGAAGCAGAAAAGGAGATGAACCAGGCTGCCAGCCAGTGAACGAGGGGTTGATCTCTCAGGTAGGACTATATCCAGGTAGAAACATGTCCCAGGTAGAATCACATCCAGGTACAACTGTGTCCCAGTAGTTCCAAGCCAGAGGCCTAGGCCTAGGCCAAAGGAAGGCCACCTTCTGATGACGTGGGGACACGGTAACTCCACGAACCTGGGGGACACACCTCAGCATCAGGACAGTTCTCAAACAACGTCCACATGGAGAAAGTGGTAAACAGGATTCACTAAAATTCAGATTTTCTGTTCACAAGAAACCCCCCGCAGGGAAGTACGGGTGCGATCATCGCACACCATCTCCTCTCTCACACCTGCTGCCCGCAGCACAGGCCCCAAGTGCACGCGGCTCCCAGGGCGGTGACGGGGGAGCTGCCCGTGGGTTCCGCTCCAGCGTCCTACGCACACTTCTCTGTGTGCGTTCTCTGTAGGCAAAGTGTCAAGTCAGTCCCAGAACGTCCTCCTGCGTTATCCCTGCCCGAGGTGGCCTGGGGCACAAAACAGTGGGGACCCCTCTGAGGGGCCCCTGCTCCGCTAGAGCCTCCACCGTCATTGGCCGGAGCATCCTGGGCCAACGAACAGAGCAGCCAGCCATCGGCACCGCCTCCCGGGGCCTGGTCACCCGTCACACACTCTCATCACCACGGGGCTGCCTGTCCTGGACGTTCCCTTCAACAGGCGGCCTGTGCGTCAGTGTCGCGCTCAGCGTGGTGATGGGTTTGCCCAGGCTGTGACACATCAGGAGTTCGTGCTTCGTACAGCTGCAGGATTTTCCATCGTGCGGTTGACACTGCCCGTCTCCCGGTCGTCAGCTGACAGGCATCCGGGCTGTGTGTGCTCTCGGCTGGCGGGGCGCTGCTGCAGGAGCAGGGGCACACGTCTTCGTGGGCGTGTCTCCATTTCTCTGAGTAGCTCTGGAAGCCACGGGCACCGCAGCAAGCCTGCCCATGGTGCCTTCCTCCGACGGGAGACGGTGGGTCTGCGCCCCACAGCCTGTGTCTCTCCTGGCACCACGTCCCTGAGTGGGCCTCGAACCCCTGGGCTGCCCCCTAGGTGTGGAACTGTGGTCGAGATAACGTGATATTTAACAGCTTGAGAAAATGCTGAGCTATTTGCCAAAGCAGCCGCGCCATGTCGCGCCCCCATTTGCAAAGCACGCGAGCTCCCCAGTTCACCCCACCCTCCCCAGTGTTCGTGCGGCCCGGCTTCGTGGACGCTCCCTTCCAGTGGGTGGCACTGGCCTCTCGCTGTGGTCTATGTTTCCCCGAGGGGCACATGTCCACGTGCTTGTCGGCCCACTGAACAGGCTCCCGGAGAAGTGTCTGCTTGACCCTTTCACGCATCTCTCCCTGGGTTTCTGTCTCCCTGAGCTGTGAGAGTTCTTTATATTCTGGGCACGAAACTCAGCAGACACATCATCTGAAAATATCACCCCCACCTTCTGGTTGTCTTTGCTCCGGGGCGGTGTCCTGTGAAGCACAGAGGTGCTTCATGTTGGCGACGTGTGATTTATTTTTCCTTTGCTTGCACTCTGGTGTCTATCACAGGAGTCATCACAAGAGTCATGGCCGAATCCCAGGTCACACAATTGACCCCCAAGATCTCCCTTTGCACTGTTGTCATTGTCGCCTTTTCATGTGGGGCTCTGACCCGGTTGTGCTCGCGTCTGCATGTGGTTGCGGAAGGCTGGCACTGACGGCCGCACGTGGAGGCTGCTGCCTCAGCACCTGTGAAGAGGTGACTGTCCTCGAGGGATGACCTTGTGAGAAGCCAGCCGCTCACACTCGAGGGTTTGTTTCTGCATGATCAGTACTGATCCTCAGTCTGTCTGTTCTTATGCCACTGCCACGCCATCTTGATGACTATAGTTTTTGTTTTTTTGTTTTTTTAATAGGAAGGAAGGAAGGAAGAGAGAAGAGGAGGAAGAGCTTTTATGTATTTGTGTATTTCTATTGAGTTGTTCACGTTTGTTGTTCTCCCGGCCCTGGGTCTTAAACCCTGAGCCTTGGGATGTACGTGGGACTGCTCCCAGGTGTGCTAGACTGACAGCCACCAGGATGTACCCTTGATTACTGTAGTTTTGTCATTTTTGAAACTGAGAAGTGTGAGTCCTTTAACTAAATTCTCTTATAATTTTTTTGACCATTTGGAGTCTCTTACAATTCCATACATATTTTAGATCAGCCTTTGCATTTCTGGGGGGAAAAAAGCAGTGGAATTTTGGTAGGAATAGCATTGACTCTATCTAAATCAGTTTGGGAAATATTACCATTTTAACATTATCAATTCTCCCAATCAATATGCATGGTATGTCTTTCCACTTATTTTGATCTTTAATTTTGTCAGTGATGTTTATAGTTTTCAACGTACATGTCTGGCATTTCCTTGATTCAATTTATTCCTCAGTATTTTATTCTTTCTGATGCCTTGTGAATGGAATTATTTTCTAAATTTCATTTTCAGATTGCTGACTGTTGGTGTACAGAAATACAGCTGATTTTCAGATGTCGATCTTATATCTGCAACCTTGCTCGATTCAGTGATTAATTCCAACATCTGTATGACTTTAAGATTTTGTGTCTACATGAATGTCATCTGCAGATAGTGATAATTTTGCTTCTTTCTCGCCACTTGGCTGCCTTTTATTTCATTTTCTCCCCTAATTTCTCTGGCTGAACCTCTAGGAGAATGTTGAATAGGAGCAGAGTGGAGCTTGTTCTCAGCTTCGGGGAGAAGCACCCTCTCGCAACATGAAGCCAGTGTTAGCTTGTTAGCTGTGCTTTTTCCTGGATTCCCTCGATCAGGCTGAAGGAACTCCCTTCTAGTCCAGCCATTGAGTGCTTTTATCACAAAAAGATGTTGGATTTTTATCACATGCTTTTTCTATTGTGGTGTGGGTTCTGTCCTTTATTCTGTTAATAGTGTGTTGCATTGATAGACCTTCATAACTGAACCAATCTTACACTGGCGTTGTGTCATCTGTTTTATGTTGCTGGGTTTGGTTTGCTAGTATTTTGATGAACATTTTTGTTCTAGTCTCTAGTCATAAGGGAAATGGGTGTTTCTTTTCTGTGATGACTTTGCCTTATTTTGGTATCAGGGTAACACTGGCCTCATAGAATGGGTTGAGTTGGGACCTGTTCTGTCTTTTAATTTGGGGAAGGTTTTGATAAACATTGGTGTTAGTTTTCTTTTGAGGATTTAGTAAGATTCCCTAGTAAAGCCTGGGGTTTTCTTTGTGGTGAGTTGTGGGAGTTTTGTTTATGATTCCAATCTCGCATAGGTCTATTCATGTTTTCTCTTTCTTTTTGAGTCACTTCTGATAGCTTGTGTCTTTCTAGGAATGTGCCTGGTTCAAATAGGTTACCTAACTTGCTGGCACACACACGATCGCAGGAGTCTCGCCAAATTCTTGTTATTTCTGTAAAGTCATTAGTAATGTCTCTTACTTCATTCCCAATTTTAGTGTTTTGAGTCCTCTCTGTTTTTCTTGGTCTAGTCGGTCAATTTTCCTGATATTTTTCAAGGAATTTTTTGTTTTTGTTTTTATTGAATTTCAGTTTTTCAATTCTCTATTTCATGTGTTTCTTTTCTAATACTTATAATTCCTTTCTACTTTAAGTTTAGCTTTGCTTTCTGTTATCTAGCTTTTTAAGTGGAAATCTTTAGCTCTTATTGCTCCATAAGCACAGTTTTACCTCACCCCAGGAGTTTTAATTTTTGTTTTTGAGAGAGAGAAGAAAGAAGCATTTATTTTATTTATATTTAGTTGCTCACACAAGTTGTCCCTCCCCCACGCCCAGGACTGGAACCCAGGGGTTTGTCCTTAGGAGGCAGTTGACTTGACCACTACCAGGGCATGCCTGATATATTGTATCTTTATTTTCATTTATCTCAAAGTATTTTCTAACTTATTTTGTAGTTTCTTCTTTGACCCATTGGTTACACTGGTGTTTAATTTCAACATTCAAAATTTTTTTCTCAAATTTCTTCCTTTTATGTTTTTTAAAGGAAAGGTGCAAGCTGAAATGAAGGCGAGTAGGGAAGCAGGCAGGAAGAGAGAGTAGGAAGAAGCATCTTTATTTTATTTATGTTCAGTTGTTCACAGTGGCTGCTTCTCCCCGGACCCAGGACTCAAATCCAAGGGTGTGGCTTCTGTCCTTCGGAGGCAACTGACCCAAACGCCGCTCCACTAGGACGCACCTCAAATTTGTTATTAATTTCAATATACTCCACTGTGGTGAGAGAACATAATTTGCATGACTTCCATCATTGAATGCTCTCAAGACTTGTTCTGCACAGGGTCTCTTCCAGAGCATGGCCGAGCCCTGGAGACCCCGCCATGTGGGCTCTGGAGCCTCCTGTGTCTGCGGCCGTTGCGCAGGGTCCCCCTCCGCACCCTGGTCTGGCTGCACTTCTGTTGTTGGAAACGGGAATTGAACGTTGAAATCTCCCACCATCATCGTTAGATTGTCTGATTCACCCTTCATTTCTGTCCCTTCTTGCTTCGTGCATATTGGAATTCTATTTATGTTCATAACAGTTCTAGTTCTTGATGGATCTGCCCTTTGTCATTATAAAATGTCTTTTTTGTCTCTGGTAACGACTTTTCCTGAAAGTCTACTTGCCTTAAATTGTTATAGGCTAGCTCTCTTCTATTTACTGTTTTCATGGTGTATCTTTCTCTGTCCATTTGCTTTTAACCTGCTTGTTTCTCTGAATGTAATGTCTGCCTTTTGCAGGTGGCCTAGGTTAAGATCATGCCTTATGTTTATCCATTGGCTGCCTTTAACTGGAGTGTCTAACTGAGATTTCATTTGCACTGAACCACTAACTGATGCAAGATTCTGATCTGCCCTGCCCACTTGTTCCCATGTTTTGTATCATTTTTATTTCCTATCCTGCTTTCTTTTGTGTTAAATAGATATTTTCTAGTGTCCCATTTAAACTCATTTGTTCTTCATTTTATTATGTTTCTGAGTTATTTTTCTTAGTGGTTTCCTTGGGAACCACAATAAATATTTTAAGTTTACAGTGACCTGTTTCAGAAAAATGTCAGTTCCCATTCAACAGCATACAGAGCTCTGCTTGAACACAGCAGCGTTCTCTGTCTTTTGTGCTCTTGGCTGGGTCAACCATGTCCCATTACTGTTTGCCCACTGGATGGATTTGTAACCCTGCTCCAGGCACCATGCCATAATCAAGTAGGTGAGCGCGACTGCAGGCACCAGCATACAGGAGCCTCCTGCTCACCTCCTGCTCGCCTCCTGCAGGTGGTCTCAACCTGTCTCTTCAGCAGTAAGATATGCTGGCTTGTGCTCTGTCATTTCTGTACAAAGGGCCCCTGGTGTCTCTGGGTGGGTCCCTAGATGACCCTGTTCTGTCTCTCCCATGAGCGTGCCTCCCACTGTCCCGAGCCTGGCTTTGGCCAGCACCATACTCCCTCCAGCCAGGGCCTGCCAGCGCTCAGGGCCTGGCCTGCGGCTTCAGCACTGTCCACGGGTGGTCCAGGCCACATCTCCACGGGGCCCTGTGCGTGTCTGGTCTGGTTGGGTTTCTCGGATGCAGTGTTCTTCACGTGGGCAGTCTTGGCTACTCCCCTGAGACACCCTCTCCTGCATGTCCTGTCAGACGGCAGTGTCTGCAGGCGCCAGTCTCCACTCTGTCCTTCACCCACTGCACTGTTCTTACACCAGGTGACCTGTCTTCCTCTGCTGTGATCCTCAGAAGCTAGCACACCAGTGTCCCACCTGTGAGGTCACCCTGCACATATGGCCAGGTGGCCACAGGAGAACGTGCGTGTGAGTTCCCATCAAAGAGCCTGAGAAGAGGGGGCTGTGAGTGCTGTGGGGTGCTGTGGGGTCCTCGGGGTGCTGTGTTGTGTTCTAGGAGGGGTGCAGCTCACTCAGTCCTGCTTTCTGGTGCCTTCTTGGCTGGAGAGCTCACAAAGTTAGACCCAGGGATCCTGACCAGGCTCAGTTACCACCAATCAGAAGTGCTGGAGAAGCAAGGGTGGGACGGAGGGCGCCATGGACACTGCTGCTGAGAGGGGACTTCTGGGCCAAGGCAAGGACGGGTAGTCCTTCCACTTTGGAAGCTCAGGTGAGTTTCTTCTGGCTCCTGACAAGTGTCTGAACTGCCTTCCCTGTGCTCCCAGGGTTGGATGTCTTTCTCTGCAGAAGCCTGTGTGAGACACAGGTTGGGCAGCTGGGACCAGGTGCTGCTGAGGCAGGAGGCCTCTCTGGAGCAAAGGGACAGGAAGAAGGAAGGGGTCAGTAGGTAAGGCCACACTGGTTGGGGGTGTGTGGGAGGGGCTGAGCTCTAGAGAGGAGCTGGGGGGGAGGAGGCCCTTGACGTGGACCTGGCAGGTAGCACGGCATCAAGGACTGGAGTTGCGTGCTCTGTGGGTGACAGGGCCCCTAGTTCTGTGTACTCTGAAGATGGGGTCCCAACCTGAGTCAGTCCTGGAGTCCTGTACCACACCCAGGAGGGGCTTCAAAAGAGCCCTGTCGCCCAGGCCAGGAACCCCAAGTGACAGAAGGTGGGGTTGCCAGCTGAAGCCCAGTGCCCCAGGGCTCCTGGTTCTGGGCCCCTGATTGGGGGATGGAGGGAGGCAGAGTCAGGCTCCTCCATGAAGTCCTGTCCTTGTGGCCTTGGGGACCAGTCTGAGCCACACCCCCACCACTCGGGCAGGAACCTTTAAAACTGAGCCCTGGGGGCAGGAGGCACAGGTGGGGTGGGGGACAGGGTGCCTGGGGGCAGGCAGATCTGGGGAGCTGGCTGAGACAGGACTCTGGGTCACTGGTGGTTCAGAGGCCTGGCCTGTACCAGCCTGGAGCCCTGTTGTCCAGAACCACCAGAGGTGTGACCATGTGTGGCTCCAGGAAGGGGTCTGGTTGAGGCGGCCAGGAAGCCAGCAGTGTTAATGCAGACTATCACCCTGCACACTCCCACCCTGCCTGCAGCCTGAGCCACAGGACTGTCCAAGGGTCACTCTGCCTCCCCTCACAGATCACAAGGGTCCATGTGTGTTAAAGAATAAAAGGACAGGGGGCGCTCACCCAGCACCTGTAACGCACTTCCCAGGGGCTGCCTCTCTAACCCTCAACTGAAGCCACAAGCAGTGGCCAGCGGAAGAGGGTCAGAGTGTCATGTACCCAGGACTCAGTGCAAGCTGACCACAGGGACCAGCCCTGGGCCACAGGTGACTCCCCACCATCCCCTGCCTTCTCCCTGTCACTCTGGGCACACAGAGCTCCTTCCTGTGTGCCAGTGGGTTCCAGGGACCCTCAGACCACTGCTCACAATGGAAGTGCCTTCTGGCCACCTTTCCCTCTGGCCCCTGACGCAGCACCAACCAGCTCAGCCTGCCCAGAGGGCCCCACAGGCCCCACATCCCAGGGAGCCCCAAATGCAGACCCTTTTCACATGAGAGGCTGGAAAGGATGCCTCTGGGCTGTGATTCCACCGTCTGGGCCTCCTGTAAAATAGGACCTGTGTCCCTAACTCCCCACCCACCTCACACTTCGTCTAAGGAGAAGATCACGCCTGGGAGTGTGGAGAGTTTTCTGTCCCGGCCCCAAGCCTCTGACGAATGAGCGGCCAGTCCAGGCAGGGCTGAGCAACACTGAGCCTAGAGTCCTGCCTTCCAGGAAGGTTTGCTCAGAGGCAAAGCCACACCTTGTTTCTCAGGAGGGCTGTTTATTTGAGGAAAGTACGGCTTTTTTCCACAAAACAGCATGCTAGTTATGCGAATGTGTGACAGGTTTATTTCTGTTGTTTGTGAGGGAGTTAATCAGTATCTGAATGCTTGCTATGATTTTGAGTATGGAAAGTCAGCTAGTTACTACTCCCACTGCCAGAAGCTCTTTGGGGTCCGCCCTGGCTCCCAGAGTGTGGGGGCCCGTGCGTGAGACGTCAGGGAGGGTCTGCGGTGTCAGCTTGCTCTCTGCTGTGGCTCTCGTGGTGGGGTCCACAGGGCGGGCGGACGACCTGCACAGCAGTACCCTGTGCACGTTGACCATTTCTTTCTCTCGCTCCTGAACAGGGTTCTAGCACAGACCACGTGTTCAAGGTGAGCGCCCAGGCCAGGCTGAGGAGCTGTCCTCTGCTGTCTCTTGGTTTCAGACCCCCAACCAGCTTCTGGAAACAGCCTGACACCTGGGAAGAGGCTGGGATGGCCTGCGGGCCAGCAGCCTTATCCACAGCTGACTCCCCTCTGGGGGCGGCCTGTCTGGTGCTTCAGGCAGCCATACATAGGAAGGAGGGGGCCGGCTGGCTGGGGCCCAGAGTCCCAAGGCAGAGACATGCCAGCGGGCTTCCCCAGCCAGCCCAAGGAGTGGGGCCAGACCAGGACAGCCCTTCAGTCCCACCCCGGCCTGTGGTGACACGCGCCCTCCTCCCAGCCTGGCTCGGTGCCTCCCCAGGGAGAGTCTCCGCGGGGTAGACGGAAGAAGAGAAGGGGAGGGCCGAGGGAAGACAAAGAAAGGGGTGCGGCGAGGAGGGTGACCTCAGCGGGAGAAGCATCTGCTCGTCAGAGGCAGAGCAGGCAGCACTGCGTCTCCTGACCGGCCTGGGCTCCCCGCCGCCGCCGGCTGCGGCCTCACTGTCGCCGCGCCTCCTCCGCACCGCGGGTTCAGCCTCCAGCGTCGCGCCCGCAGCCCCGCTGCCGCCGTCGCGCTCCTGCGGTGAGTACCGAGCGAGGCCGCCCCCCACCCAACGCCTCTCTCCCAGAGAGCTGCCCTCTGGCACCGCCGTTCCCAACGGCGGGCGTTGTGCACCGCCGCGGTTCCGGGGCCGCGGAGGCTGGGCTCCCTCGCTCCCAAGCCGCGACTCTGTCTTCTAAAGCGGGCACCTGGGATCTGCGGACCCGGCCGTAAGCTGATATTCACTCAGGGACCCGCCGGCAGAGCCAACTGCCGGGCACCGACCTGCGTGCCAGCCTGTGCCCCGCGCTCCTCGCCAGGTGATGGGCGGCCCCCGCCAGTTCACCGTCTCGCGCCGGGCGCTGTGCGCGCTCCTCCTGGCCACGTTTGGCTCCGCGATCGGCCAGCCGCTGGCGGGGCAGCTGGGGTGCCTGGCTCGAGCCCACGCCAGGTACAGCGTCACCTTCACGGGCAAGTGGAGCCAGACGGCCTTCCCCAAGCAGTACCCGCTGTTCCGGCCCCCCGCCCAGTGGTCTTCGCTGCTGGGTAAGTGCAGCCAATCAGACCTCCGCGCGGCCCCAGCAACCCCTGGCCGGGCTTTCCGTGTGCTCCTGCGTGCCGGCCGGCGGGCCGCGAGGTCCAGGCCCCGGGGGTGGGCGGGAGGTGCAGGTCCTCCGCCCAGCGGGCGCGGGGCCCGGGCTCAGGAGGCTGCTCGGCCGCAGGGGCGGCGCACAGCGCCGACTACAGCCTGTGGAGGAGGAACCAGTACGTCAGCAACGGGCTGCGCGACTTCGCCGAGCGCGGCGAGGCCTGGGCGCTGATGAAGGAGCTGGAGGCGGCGGGGGAGAAGCTGCAGAGCGTGCGCGGGGTGTTCTCGGCGCCCGCGGTGCCCAGTGGCACCGGGCAGACCTCCACCCAGCTGGAGGCCCACCCCCGGCACTCGCTGGTAGGTGCGCGGGCGGGGCGGGGCCTGCGAGCCGCGCGGGGCGGGGCCTGCGAGCCGCGCGGGGCGGGGCCTGCGAGCCGCGCGGGGCGGGGCCAGGCCCGCCGCTGCCCCACTGAGCGCCCGACTCTCCAGGTGTCTCTAGTGGTCCGCATCGTTCCCAGCCCGGACTGGTTTGTGGGCGTCGACAGCCTGGACCTGTGTGAGGGGGGCCACTGGAGGGAGCGGGTGACCCTGGACTTGCACCCCCACGACGCGGGCACAGACAGTGGCTTCACCTTCTCCTCCCCCAACTTCGCTACCATCCCGCAGGACACTGTGACTCAGGTGACCAGTGGGGGAGGCTAGGCTGTGACCACTCGGCCCACGGCGCCTCTCTGGATAGGGGTGTGGTCGCCCCGGGCCGCCCCCGTGGCAGGAGAGCAGAGTGGCCTGGAGAGTCCCCTTGTTCTGAAGGTGGGCAGGTGTGCCAGGTTCAGTCTCCGCCTGGGCGTGGGGCGCGCGCCAATGCTCCCTGCGCTCCCTCCCCAGATAACGGCCTCCTCTCCCAGCCACCCTGCAAACTCTTTCTACTACCCTCGGCTGAAGGCCTTGCCGCCTATCGCCACGGTGACCCTGGTGCGGCTCCGACAGGGCCCACGGGCCTTCCTCCCGCCGGCGCTGGGCCAGGAGGCCCAGGACAACGAGGTGGCAGACGGCCCCTCAGGTAAGCAGCTCCGCACGGCCACGCTGTCAAGCTCGCTGCTGAGAGCTGGCTCTTCTGAGTGAGTGTCCCCCACGCAGAGACAAGAATCGCACTCGGGGGGTCAGGCCTGTGGGTGGCAGCGACACACCACATTAGCCACTATCCCGAGGTCATGTTGCCACGTGAGTCCCGCTACGGGTGCGGGCCAAGGACCGGCCACATTGTCCACCACACCAGAGGGCCCACCTAGGACACGGATGAAGCCAACGATCCCGTACAGCTGAGCCCACATGGCGGTCACAGGACCATTCACCTGGCCGACACCCGGCCACATGTGCCCACCTCAGCGCCTCTGCCCTCCCGCTGCAACCACGAGCAGCGCTCGGCGACAGCCGCGCCGAAGCCAGCTGGCTGCTGGGAGCCCGGCTGCCCACAACCTGCTCCACAGCCGAGCTCACGGCGTGCTGTTCTGGGTCCAGTTCCAGAGACGCCGCTGGACTGCGAGGTGTCCCTGTGGTCATCCTGGGGGCTGTGCGCAGGGCCCTGTGGGAAGCTGGGAGCCAGGACCAGGACTCGCTACGTCCGCGTGCAGCCGGCCAACCACGGCGCCCCCTGCCCGGCGCTGGAGGAGGAGGCTGAGTGCGCCCCAGACCACTGCGTCTGACCGGCGCGCCTGCCAGTTCTCGACCAGGGCGGGGCCTGCCCAGCGGGTCCTCAGGTCTGGAGCCACACGCCGCGGAGCTCGCCGCTGATTGGCCCCCGCAGCCTTGCCGGGCCCGAGGGCCTGCCCCGCGGATGAGCTCACGACTCGGCCCCGCCGCAGTCCCCGCCCCATATTTATTGCCCCCCTCCCTCTAGCTGCCCCGGGAGGAGCCCCCACCTCCGTGCCGCCCCAGCAAGGCGCAAAGTCCAGCAGGTCGGTATCAGTCGGCCACTCGATCCCGCCGACCGGAACCACCTCCTGTTCCCCAATAAAGCCTTCCCGACCCCAGAGGCTGCCCGCGCGTTTCCTGGGAGAGGGCCAGCCAGCACAGGACCCTCACATGGTCCCGCCAGGCGCTTGCCGGGGACGCCGCCTACAGGCCCCAGTGAAGAGGGGCCAGACTTGGCTCCTGACCTTCAGAGGCGTCACCAGCGCCCTTTTCGCTCGGTGGGGCCCGGCCGGGTCGCGTTCACGACTTCCTGTACACAGATACAGATGACCGTTCTGCCCTGCGCAGGCCAGTGACTAGACCTTGTGTCCACACCCAGCCAGTGTCCACTCCTCCATTCACCAGCCACCTCTGACCATCATGTTCTCCTCCTCCTCCTCCACCCCTTTTCCACCTCTTCCTCCTCCCACCCCTTCCTCCTCTACCCTCTCCACCGCCTCCCACACCCTTCACCTCCAGCTCTCCTCACACCCCTCCTCCATTCTCACCTCCTCCTTTCACCTGCTTCTCCACCCTCCCCCCCATCCTCTCCTCCTCCTCCCACCCTCTCAGGCACCAGCCCTCCCCAAGCCTCCTCATCTCCTTACAGCACCCTCATCTGCTGCTCCCCTCACCCCCAACCACGCATTGGAACAAGTCCAAGTGGCCATTTGCGTCAGTCGGTGCACTGCTTTCCTGCCGCAGGGCTCACACTGGACCTTTGCCCGTGCCTCCGTCCGTGCCTGGCCTGCGTCCTTGTCCCATTAGAGAGGTACCGTCTTAGAACGTGCGTCTGAAGGGTCTGGGCACTGCGCTCAGGTCTGCCTGCTGCCACCATATGTCGCTTCTCACAGAAATCGATTGGCAAGCTCTCCAATGAGACACAGGCACACAGAAGCAGTCACTTCTGACTGATCCATTGCAGAGGCACTGCCGCAGAAGTGATAAAGTCACAGAATGCACACTCTAACACTTCTTTTACATTTTTATTTTTCGACGTCCGCTGCTTTTTATTTCCACGTAGGCGAGCGAGAGGAGAAGTGCATAATAGAGGACATTCCAAGTGACACGCTGGTGACAGGTAGGTCCTGTGAGTGTGGCACTCGGGACGCCATTTTGGAAATTTCTCTCGCAGATTATGTATCTGGTGACAAGGAACCGCGGTTTGCTTTTCTCTCTCTCGAGAGTTCACCCGTCATGCTGCACTGGCGGGCGCCATGCAGACGCCCCGCACTCAGAGGCCAGGCTGAGGGCATTCTCGCAGCACTGTCCTTCCTCCGTCTCTGCCCACCACAGACCCCAGACTCACAGAGTGGCTGGGATGGGCCTGGGGCTCAGCCTGGGCGCTGCTCAGCCCACTATTCCTGTCCCTGCATTCTCACTGCAAGCCTGTCCCCAAAGAGTGGAGCTGCCCTCTGGTGGGACGGAAGTGCCCCTTCAGGTTGGTGGGGACCCAGGTGACGACTCACACTCTGTCTGAATCCCCTTCCATCCAGATTCCAAGCAGAAAGACAGGCAGGTGTGCCACTCAGGTCTGCACCATATTCCTTGCAGGGGCGTCTGGGCTGGCCACCCGGTGCATCCTGGACGTAGCATTTGAGTGTTAGCTGCGGAGTCATGCCACGTCCTGCAGAAGCTCCGAGAAAAAGACTGGGCTGAGGCAGATCGGCACAGGTGGATGGTGACAGGGAGCACAGGCCGGGGAGGAGTGCATGGCTGCTGGGGAGGGACACCCACCCCGTCCTCGTTTGTAACATGAGAGAAAAGTGACAAGGGTGCCCTTCTGTCTGGGTGTGAGGGCAGTGCTCAGGGCTCTAGAACTGTGGACATGTAGTGCCCCTGGCACAGGTCACTTTGACTGGAGGCGCCATGATCAAAGGGCTCGCTGGCCAGTGGCCTGGGACTCAGCCTGTGTTTGAAGGGCAGCCAGGCACAGAGCCACCTGCTCTGCCTCTGCCTGGTGGTCCTGCCATGGACCGGGCCCTGGAGACATTGGGGCAGGAGAGTCCCCCAAGGGCGTTTCAGCAGCAGACTGGGGCTGCTGGTTCTTCCCAGCTACACGGCCTCCCACCACGGCGTTCTGGCCATGCTTCAGTCCTTTCGAAGAGACCGGGCTCTTAAAAGTCCCAGATGGCACACGTGCTAGAGGGCTGATCTGCGGAAGAGGCTCAGCGGAGACAAGAGGACAGACAGCTGCTGCCCAGGCACCACGCTGCACAGGCCCCTCGGAGGGCCTGGGTGAGGGGAACTCCTTGGAGGGTCTGATGCCAACATTTCTGCTGTTTCAAATAACGCATGTTACGTACTGAACTAGACACAAGGAGCAAAAGAATGGAAAAGATTCAAGCTGTAAAGATGAACTTGAAGAGAGTTAAGTGTTGGCCACATCAACTTACGGAAACGATGCTGAGTGTGGAGACACTGGGTTTAAAATGAGGGGCCTCCCTCCCTTCGTCCTGTCAGCAAATCCGTGCAAGACTCCAAGCTGGTGGACCGCAGCGAGGCCCAAGCTGTCGCTATTCTTCACCGAGGAGCACATCTGTCCTCACCAGTCCAACCTGCAGCGCGACCAGAGCAGGACTCACAGCCTGGACCAACGTTTCTTTGTGTGCCCTGCGCACTACCCAGAAGGCCAGTCTGACGAGGAGCGAGTGCATGCGTGTGTCTGAGGAGGACTATGCGTGTGTGTGAGCATGTGCACCCCAGGAGTAGTTATGTCTGAGGATGGGGCTTGAGCGTGCCCTGTGGGTGAGCTCTGCCTGGCCTGCCTGCTGTCCTGCCTCCCTGTCCCCAACTCGAGGCCTTTGCTGCTGTGACCGCCAATGCTGGTGCCTCAGTGCACGCCTGTGCCTGGTAGAGCCCGAGGGCAAGAGAGCCAGAGCAGAATCATTGTAAGGGGAACACTCTGTGCTGTTGGGCTCCCCGGTGGCCCTCTCCCATGGGGCTGCCTGCTCTGTGCTGTTCTCTGCCCCAGCTCCCAGTCCGAAGGAGACAGGACATGAGCCATCTCAAGTGAGAGTGACCTAGAGTGTGACTTTGTTCCCTGAACCAAAACAGATGCCAGGGGCTGTAGCAGCCTTCCCAGGAGGCCGCTGCCAGGGGAAGGCGCTGCGGCTCCAGCTGTGTCCAGGGCTCCTAATCTGCAGAAGTAGCACCTGCTGGACAGGTGTGCCTTCCTGGGCATTCCTACCCCACTTGTCCTCAGCCAGCAGAGACCCGTGTCTCTACCCAGGATCAGCTCCCTCCAAGGCTGCTGCCTGGAAGCAGAGGGGCTGCAGATCCTGCTGGGGTGCACGTGGGGCCCTGCTGGGGGGTGGGGGACCCCGTGTACCAGGCCATCTCGGGCCATCTGAGACTTCTGAGCCCACCAGCAGCTTGGGAACGAACCCACTCTGTCTCACAGCCTCTCTGCATGTGGCCTGTGCGTGGGGGCACACTTAGGTGTCCGGTACAAGCGTCAAGCAGCAGCCGTGTGACCACCAGGCCGCAGGCAGCTCAGGGGCCATGGCTGGTCCTGGGCAGTGGAAAAGACCAGCCTCACTCACACGGAGCTGAGGGGCACCCTGAGAGGCTGCTGCTGAGAAGTCCTAAGCATGTGGACCTGAGCACAAACTTGGCTCTGGTCGCTTCTTCCAGAGGTTCTGGATGTGACAGTGATGCTGGACCAGGGACAGACTCAGACCTCTTGCTGAGATGAGGGGACAGGAGGACCTTGAGGGACACTGCCCATGGGGCACAGGGTGGGCCCTCACACCCAGAGGCCCACGGAGGGGCAGGGAGCCACAAAGGTGGGACTTGATGTAAGGCCAGGACCTGCAGCAAGACTGTCCTGCCACCTGCCTGCTGGGCACCAGGAAAAGCAGGGTCCGAGGAACAGACACAGGCTGCACCCCACACACACCGGCACATGGCCACGCACCCCCGACTCCCACCATGCACACACACATACAAGCACACACGCACACCCACCGTGCACACACACCAGCACACGCACACCCACCGTGCACACACACATACAAGCACACACACACACACCCACCGTGCACACACCAGCACACGCACACACACCAGCACACGCACACCCACCGTGCACACACACATACAAGCACACACACACACCGTGCACACACCAGCACACGCACACACACGTGTGCACAGCTAGTGCACAGCCTTAGAGAGGTCCAGCAGCAAGGGAAACAAAAACAAAAATAAACACGTGGGACAACATCACACCGAAAAGTTTCTGCAGAGTGAAAGAAGTGTCTTGGAACACAGACGCCCTACCAACCAGGACATGTTCGCACCTCCCATATCTGACAAGGGCGTAATATCCAAATGACATGAAGGACTCGAAGCTCAGCAAGCAATCAGCAACAGGCAGAGGGTCTGAATAATACCTCTCCAGAGAGGACGCACAGGTGCCAAGGACATGAAAAGAGGTTCGTTGTCACTCCCATCGGGGACATGCAGACACAACCCACTGGCCTTGTTGGCGAGGGTGTGGCAGGAAGGGGACCCTGCACACGGTGGGGTGTGTGGCACTTTGGAAACGGAGTGGAGACCATCAAAGTTAAAAGCACAACCACCGTATGCTCCAGCAACACCACTTCTCCGAAGAGCCGAAACACAAATTTACAAAGGTCTCAGCACCCACGTTCAGGGCACACCATCTGCAGCAGCTGAGAGGGGAGACACCTCTGCCCAGGAGGCAGCTGGGAGAGGGGTGCGAGGAGTGGGACACGACGGAGCAGGGGTCTGTGGCGACATGGCGGGACTGGGGGGCGATGGCGTAAGCCAGGGAAACACAAACACTGCTGACCTCGTGGGGAGGTGGAAAGGAACTAAACAAAGGAGCAGACAAAACACAGTGAAAACTAACCCGAGAACTGGCTTCCAGGGGGAGGCGTGGGGGTGCAGGGCTGGGTCCAGGGGCAGCTGAGGAGACGGTCAGAAAAGTGGTGGGGGCTGGGGTCAGCGTCTGATGAGGAGTAACCTGCACATCCAAACTTACACTGCCTTGTAAATAAATGTTACCTCAATTCAAAAGAAAAATTTGATCAAAAACTGAAACAGAAAAAAGAAAGGACCTGTTTGGGAGATCCAAAACCTTTAAATAATATCAGTCAGCTAAAAAGACCAGCATCACAGAAATATATGGTTTGCCCAAAAAAGATAAACTGAATGTACCCACCCCCATCCCCAGGCCCCATTCTGCCCCCTGGTGGCACTGGGGCAGGACACCGCCAATGCTCCCACAGGGGCAGAGCAGGGAGGCCGTGGGGACTTGGCTGCTTGCTTGGTGATGGGCCCCACCTGTGGGACAGTGGATGTGACACTTGTCTCCAATCCCACTAGTCAGGCCGTCTTCACCTTGTGTTCATCATCAAGGCCTGAGTATGACTGATGGCCAAGGCCTGGCTCCCATGTCCAGTGTGCTGACAAGGCCTACTGTCCTCAAGCTGAGCCGTGAGGGTGCTGGGCTCAGAGCTACCTGTGTCCCAGCAGAGGGTGTCTTGGGGTGCAGGTGCATGGGGCAGTCCCATCGGAGGCCGTGCTGACCATCCGGCTGTCCCTGGGACAGAGGGTCGTCCAATGACAGCGCACACTTCTGTGTCCCAGCAGGTCATGTCCCTGCTCCCGAGGCTGGTGATGTGTTCAGGGAGGTGTCTCCTGGGACGAGCCATCCCGGCGGGCAGACCCTGTCCAGCACCATGGCTGCACCGGGCTGCACCAGTCGTAGTCGGATATGGGCTGTGCCATCCTTGAGCTACACAGCAGCATCCAGCCCCATGCCTGTGGGACTGTGACAGTCCCGCCCACTCTGAACTACTCCAAGCATCCCTCCAGCTGCCCCGCCCATTTCCGGGGACACGGGGCTGGTAGGGCCTGAGACTCCTGCTCAAGCCATCCCGTCTGTGACGTCCTGTAGGTGCTCCCAGCACATTTGTCTGTCAGCACTGGTGGCTGCCCCGGGGGCCACAGCACCCAGGTGCTGTCTGGTGGAAAGGTCAGCGTCGTCCCCAGGCCTCTCCACTGACCCACGCGGTGCCGTGTGTCACGGCCCAATACACTGGGTGTCCGATAGCCCAGAACAGGGCTCCCGCGGCGCCTGCTTGGAAAACTCCTGCCCTCGCTTCCCTGCAGCGAGACTCCTCGTGATCACGCTGAGGTGCGGCTGTGGACGCAGAACTCTGCTCCAGCACTCTCTCAGGTTCCTGAGGCTGCGAGGCTCTTCCTAAAATGCATTTCCTTTCCTTGGTGGGGATTTGCTGTCCGCTGACTCACGTTCAGGTACACAGACCTGTCCCTGCGGTTTCCAGTCATGCTCTTACTTTAAGGAAAGGCACAGCAGGAATGAAGCTGAGCAGGCAGGCAGGGAGAGAGGAGCAGGAGGCACTTCCATGTACTTGTTCATCGTGGTGGTTTCCCGTGGACCCAGGACACGCGTCCATCTTGGGATGTGTGTGGACTGCACCCAAAGGCGGCAGATCTGACCACTACTCCACCAGGGCACTTGTCTCTGTTCTCTCATGGGGTTCCTGCAGGGAGCGCTACATTTCCAGTCCAGTGTTCCTGCTCTAAGGTGTCTAGTTGCTTCTTCAGCGCCTATTCTTGCTGGGATTTCTGATTTCCCTTTATTTTAGGGGTGTTCAGACTTCTTCTGGGCGTATCTTCAAGATGGCTGCTTTCAAGATCCCGTCCGTAATTCCAATGTGCCCTTTGGTGTTGGAGTCTCATTTGTAGGGAAATGCCGAGGTTCGTGCTGTGGGCACTGGTTTGCTAGAGGCCCTGGACTCGCTGAATGTCAGGTTAGGACCTGATCCCATCGGATGCTCTACAAGGCCCCACCCCTCAGAACGCGCCTCTGTGCAAAGCTTCCTCAGGGTGCTGCCACGCAGGTCTCGGCTGGCACGTGCCAGGACTGCAAGCGTGCCAGGAACTCTCCTTGCCCATGGGCCAGCCCGATTCTGAGAGGCAGCTCTGCCCCTAGCCTCCCTGCACAGCGGCCTCTCAGCCCCGACGCCCCTCCACCTGCTCTGGGCACAGCAGGCAGGGCTCCGTCGCAGGGCACCAGCTCCCAGCCCTTCTGGATTCCCTGAAATGCCCTCCCCCGGCCCTCTCCCCGTCTCCTCCTTGCCTCTTCCATTAGGCCTGAATCCCCAGTGCCTGTCACCCCAGGAAGGACCTGCAGATGTGGAGGGTGATGGGAATGCAGAGCTGCATCTCAGGCTCGTGGTCAAGGGTGCACAGGTCACCACAAATGAGCAGGAGGGGCAGACTGGAAGAAGCCTTCTCCACCTTTTCCATAATCACCCACGATGCCTTTTGAAGGCGTCTCACAATGCCCTTTGACAAAGCACATCCCTGCATCATGTGGGGCAGCAGGCTTCTGGAGGGCCCCTCTCCTTGAGGCACCAGGGACCAGCCCCGAGGCCAGCAGGTCAGTGCAAAGCCCTTTCTGGTCCTGGGACGCATCCCCTGTCCGCAGGCTCCCTCCTCTGGCCAGCAGGGGCAGTGCAGGCTGGGACCAGCTCCTACGTTCTAATTTCACCCCCACGAAGGATGATCTGCGCTACAAGGCTGTTTCAATATGCAAACACGGACAGTGGCTGAGAACCTCCACACGTTTATAGCCAGAGTGACACTGTCAGCTCCATTCTGGACCCTTCCTTTCTATTCTCCACGAAAATGATTTAAAGCGAAGGCCACAAGCTGCCTCCTGCAGCCACGTCCCCCACCCTGGCACCAGCTACCTGCTGTCCCTGTACACGCTCCTGCAGAGCTGCTTCCCCGGGGAGCCCCACCCGTAGGTCTGGAGGGTGCCCGGTGGGTCAGAGCCTTGGCTGCTGCTTGTGAGGGATGTCACCTCATCCGATCACTTGTGTTGTGGTCTCACTCTGGAAAATTATCGCGCGTACCTGCCAACGAAGGCTCGTTGTCTGCAGGCTCACGTTACATGTACAATTCCCTTATAATGCTGCCAGCACGTACAGCGGATAGATGCGGTCTACGCGTGGCTGTGGTCTGTACACCTGCGACTTCCCCGCCTGGCACATTGCGTCCCTGGCACTGCCCCTCATCACTTGCTTTTTCCTGTGGTACTCGTAACTGCCCTGTCACGTGTATGCTGTTTGTCCCTGTCTACCCAAAGCCCAGGGGGAAAAGGCCAGTCTGCTGCGCACCTGTCCTGGCACCCATGTGTCCCTGGCCCTGCCCGGGGCTCTTCTCAGCAGTCTGAGCACCCAAAATGGGTGTGTTTGGGCCCCCAAACCTGGGTTCCCCTCATCCCCACCCCGCTCCCCAGCCTATTCAGGAGAAAGGCCGGCAGCCCGTCTGCGCATTAGGGACGGACTTCTGCACATGCACAGCAGGGGTGCTGGAGGGAGAAACTGAGGCAGGGACCTGAGAGATGTGGGGTCTCCCCACTGTCGGTGTCCCCACCTGCCTCACAAGGAGCAGGAACATTCCATGGTCCTCAGTCGAGATGGCAGGCGGCCCATTGCATGTCTCTGGACAGGGAGGGTGTGGCTCCGATCAGCGAAGTGGCCAGGGACCCTGCTGCCGGGTCCTCTGCTGAGATGGAGCCATGAGGCTGACAGTATTGGGGGACAGTATAGGGGGATGATTTTGTAGGCAGAACCCGCATGTGTTTCTTCATTGGTTTATGATAAGCATCTCACCTGATTTTGAAACAGGGACTTTCAAGATCCAGCAATGGGACATAGGCAGACAGGACTTTCTCGAATCTGCTCCTGGTTTGGGGATGTACGTGACTGCTAAGACTTATGATGATGAGGTAAGAGATTCTTCCATGTTTGGTTACTAACGTCTGCATTCGCTCGAAGTACAGGTGTCACATCTCTCAGACTTGGATGACCTCGCCATACCAGCAGCAGTGCTGCTCCGGTCACAGCCTCCAGCAAGCCCCCTGACACAAAGCAGGTGCTCGGGCCCAGACACCCCAGCTCTGCTGCAGGCTGAGAGAGGAAGCCAGCACAGGAGTGAAAAGGTGGTAGGCCATGTGGGGAGCATGTGTGGGGCCAGAGCCGAGCCAGACTGCAGAGGACCTGTGGTCACAAGGAGAATGCTGGCTGCTAGGGGGCACGCGGACCCTCAGGCCCTCATGGTGAGCAGTGAATGCGAGGTGTCCTGCCCCTCTGCACCTGTCCAGTCGTGGAGCACAGTTGCAGGAATGCTTCCCTCTGGACCTGGGGTGTCCCAAGGGTGCTCCTGGGTCATGTGGAACCAAATCCATGGGAGAAGGAGCCTCTCCCCTGGCCCAGAGATGCCTGGACTCAGGTGGTTCTAGAACCGACCTCTGGGCCTGCACCTACCCTGGACAGTGGGATCCTTGACACGTGGCTCCTGTATGCTGTAGTCTTCCTGACAAAATCCCAATGGGAACCCCTTCCTCACCTGTCACCTGTTGGTCACTGTCCTCTCTTCCCCACACCTACCTTGTACCCCAAGCATCACACACACAGGCTCCAGGCCCACACACCCCCGTCCCTTTTGTGCCCCACCTGGCAACACTAGCACCCACTACTCCAAGGCGGCCTTTTCCAGGATGTCCTGTGGGTGGAAGTGCATGTGCAGCCCTTCTAGATCTAGGCTGAACATGCACTTTTCCCTCAGTCACAAGCATTCCAGGTTCCTCCCTGCCTGTCTGTGCCCTGACACCGCTTTTTTTTAAACTCCTTTAATATTTTATTGCAGTAACTTTGTGCCTTAGGTTATTCTTCATGCATCTTCAGTAGAGACAGGCCTTTTCTGATGGCCTATTTCTCCTTGTTGGAGTTTTGATAAGGTGTATCCTTCAAGGAACTGGTCCATTTCATCTAGATTATCAAATCTGTGGCAGAGTTGCTCGTAGGATTCCTCAAATACCCTTTTGTCTATTGATGTCCATAGGGTTTGTAGTAATACCCCTTTTCTACAGCTATGAATGGGGGGATCTTTTTTAACCAACCTAGAGGCTTGTTGATTTTATTGATCTTTCAAAGAATAAACTTTTGGTTTTGTTGATTTTCTGTATTTCCTGCTTGCATTTTCATCGATTTTTACACTAATTTTTATTAGAGCAGGTATTAGTTCTTTTTTCTGCTTTACTCTGGATTTAATGTTTTTCTATTTTCTAGTTTCCTAAGGTGGAAGCTTAATGACTACTTTTAGATTTTTTTTATGTTCTAATATATGCAGTTATTTATACATTTCCCTCTAGGGACAACTGTCCCCTCTAGGACTGTAACCCCCTGCAACTTTTGATAAGTGATATTTTCATTTTAATTCAGTTAAAAGGTTTTGAGATTTTAAAAAACTGATAAAATACATGTAACATCAACTACCATCTTAACCATTATCAAGTATAGTTCAGTGGTATGTCTGTAATGCCATGTGACCATAGCCATCGCACACATCCATAACTTAATATTGGAAAGACAGAAGGCGGTGAAGATGGTGACCTAGCAGGATGTGTTGGCTCCCTCTCCAAAAACAACTAGAAATCACCTGTTCTTCAGACACACGGTATGGAAGGGTTGGTATGGGGGCTGCAGACATGGCAGTAGCAATTGTCACCACAAGGGTAGACTTAGGTATTGGGGTTCAGAGCTGCATTGTGGATTTGGGACTCCCAGCCTTAGGGATGAATTCCTTCAGAATTGAAGGAATGATAACAGGAGTTTCCAATAAGCAAAACTTAGAGGAATTCATCACCGCAAACCAGCTGTACAAAAAAAAATACTGAAGGATACTCTGTGAAGTGTAAAGAAATCTCACTTAAAAACAGTAAGACAGCAAATATAAAAAGTGGGGAGAACAAAAACATGGGTGGTTAAAACAAGTGGAAGACTATATGCTTTCAAATAAAAATGAGAAATAAATATAATTCTTAATCCTAACCCTAGGGTAATCTCAAAACACATCTCCAGGGGAAAAAAACAAAGAAAACAAAAAGAGAAACCAGTCAAAACATAACTACACCCAACTGACCTAAGAAGAGAAAGAGAATAATGGACATTAGAAATCTTGTGAGATGTGAAACTCACAGGCTGAAATGGAATTTCAATATCCTAAAATGAATATAGCATTGTAAGGAAATCATAAAATTATTTAAAATAAAAATATAGAGATAAAATTCTACCCACTAAATACATATTCATATGTGATTTTGACTAATCTAAGCACCTCCTGTAAGTTGAATCATATGGTATTTATCTTTTTGGGACAGCTTATTTAACGGAGTATTCGGTCTTCAGGGTTTGCCCATGTTGCATCACATGCAGAATTTCCTTCCTTTTGGAGCTTGAATAATATTCCATTGTATGGATGGACCACATTCGTTTATCCTTTTATCTGTTAATGGGTACTTGGGATTGCATACATTTTAGCTACTGGGAATAATACTGTTATCACATGGGTTGACAAGTATCTTTTTGAGACCGTGCTTTGAGTTGTTTTAGGTACATACCCAGAAGAATTTCTGGATCCTATGGTAATTCTATTTTCATATTTTTAGGAACCCCCATACTATTTTGCATAGCAGCTGCACAATTTTACATCCCCACCAACGGGCACGAGTATTGCAACTTCTCCACATCCTTGCCTGCAGGTTTTCTTTTTTCTCTTTAAAGTAGTATCCTAATGGGTATGAGATGGTATCTCAGTTTTGATTTGAAGTTATCTGGTAAACTAATGATATTAAGAACGTTTTCTTGTGCTTGCCTTTTATTTTTTCTTCCATCACTTTAAATGTATCTATCAACTGGCTTCAGTTCTCCAAAGTTTCTGATGAAAAATCTGCTCAGCTTGAGGATTCCTTGTATGTGATATCACACACTCGTGGAATTTGGAGAACAGGGTATTTTTGACCCACCCTGGCTTCCACAAGTCATATTCAAGTTGTTCTGGGGACACGTGCACAGTTGCCTGACACATGACTGGGTGGAAACATGTTTCTGTTACTGGGATAAGAGCTTAAATTGGCAAAATTAACCACAGTATACCATTCCATTCCTCTCCGAGAGGTTCCAGGCCTTCAGTAGACCCCAGAGTTCCAAAATAGGTACATTAAAGAGATCATGCTGGTGTCACTGCTGTCTAGATGGGGACAGATTCTTGATGAGTCTGACTTTGCCATCTTTCCAGAAATCTCTCTTAGTTCAAACTACCTTTAAATTTGTCAAGGTTTCTTCCTTAACCCATGTTATTTATAAGTATGCTGATTAATCTTTAAATATTTTGGGACTCTCCAGCTTGATTTTTGTTACTTATTTCCACTTTAATTCTGCAGTGGTCAAGGGCAGGCTTTGTGTGGTTTGAATCATTTTTTGTGTTAAGCTGGCCCAGAATGTGACCAATCTCAGTGAGTGTTCCATGTGAGCTCGAGAATAAAACTGCTGCAGGACAAAGCCATCTATAGATGTAAACTATATCCAGTTGATGGTGCTGTTGATTCAATGGTGTCCTCGATGACCTGCAGCTGAACTGTCTGCTTCTGAGAGGTGTCAGCGCCTCCAACCTTGAGAGCAGATTCCTCTCTTTCTCCTTGCAACTTTGTTTTTGCTTCATGGATTTCATTAGCTGCACACACACTAAGAATTGTTTTCTCCTCTTGGAAGACTGACTTCTTTATCACTATGCAGTACTCCATTATGTCATCAACCTTAATGATTTTCCTTGTTCTGAAGTCTATATTGCCTGAAGTTAATATAATTAACTCCAGCTTTATTTTCATTAACATTTTTTGCTTAAAGTTAGCATTGCTTAACTTTTCATTTGTCTTTATATTTAAAGTGGGTCCTTGTAGACAATACATAGTTGGATCTTGCTTGAGTCACTCTGACAATCAGTCTTTTGGTGCATTTAGACCACTGCAATCAAAGTAATTATTGATGTAACCAGATTCATATCCACATATTAGTGGTTTCTAGTCCTTACCTTATTCTTTGCTGTTTTTTTAATTTATTTTTTATTGTAGTAATTATTCTACACATTAAAACAATTTCCTATGTATAGGTTCCCCACTTCTTAGATACATTCAACACACCATGCCTTCCACCAAATTACCAAGTGTTCTTTCCCCATTGTCCAGGGGGTTTCACCACCATTTGTCCCCACCCTATTCCATTTTGGTAACCTCAGTTCTTTTGCAAATGTTTCAGGGCTGGTTATGTTTCATCTGTTCCTTTGTTTTGTCTGTTCACATTCCACCTAGAGTGAGGTCATTTGGAGTCTCTCTTTCTTCTTTTGATTTGTTTCACTTAGCACAATCCCCTCTAGTTCCATCCATGTTGATTCAAATGACAGGGTTTCATCTCTTCTAAGGGCTATGTAGCATTTCACTGTATAAATGTACCGCATCTTCTTTATTCATTCATCTGATGTTGGGCACTTAGGTAGTTTCCAGTTCTTAGCCATTGTGAGTAGGGCCGCAAAAAACATGGGGATACATATATCTTCTGTATCTGGATGCATCTGTATCTTTTGGGTAGATGCCCAGAAGTAGAATGACAGGATCATATGGGATTTCCATCTTAAGTTTTTTGAGGAATCTCCAAACTGTTCTCCATAGAGGTTGCACCAATGTGCACTCCCACCACCAGTGCAATAGTGTTCCCTTTTCTCCACATTCTCGCCAGCATGTGTTGTTTCCAGACTTGTGGATAAGAGCCAGTCTTTCTGGTGTAAGGTGATATCTCATTGTTGTTTTAATTTGTATTCCCCTGATAGCCAGTGAGTAGGAACATGGGCCTATTGGCCATCTGTAATCCCTCTTCAGAAAAGTGTCACTCGAATTCCTCCTTCCATTGTTTGATTGGATTGCCCCTTCTTCTGTTGTTATGAGTTCTTTGTATATTTTAGATATTAAGCATTTGTCAGAAATATTGAATATAAATATCTTTTCCCAGTTAGTAGGTTTCCTTTTTGTTCTGGTGATGTTTTCTTTTGCTGTGAAGAAGCTCCTTAGTTTATGTAGTCCCAGTTGTTTATTTTTCTTTTTGTTTCCTTTGATGGTGAAGTTGAGTCCCCAAACGTTTCTCTATGACTGATGTCATGGAAAGTCTTTCCTATGTTGTCTTCTAAGAGCTTTATGGTTTCTGGTCTTATGTCCAAATCTCTAATCCATTTTGAGTTAATTTTTGTGAGTAGTGTTAGAGAGGGGTCTAGCTTCATCCTTTTGCATGTGGCTGCCCAGTTTTCCCAACACCATTTGTTGAAGGGAATTTCCTTTTTTCATTCAATACTTTTGACTCCTTTGTCGCAGATTAACTGACTGTATGTGAGCGGGTCAATCTTTGGTGATTCAGTTCTATTCAACTGATCTGTGTCTCAGTTATTATTGCAGTACCATAACATCTTAATCACTATAGCTTTGTAATATAGTTCGAAGTCTGGAAATATAATTCCTCTAGGTTCGTTCTTTTTTTCTAATGATCGCTTTGGTTATTCGGGGTCTTTCGTTGTTCCTTACAAATTTTAAGATTTTTTTTGTTCTATTTCCTGGAAATAAGCCCATGGGATTTTAATGGGGATTTCATTAAACCTATATATTGCTTTGGGTAAGATGGCCATTTTAATGATATCGATTCTTCCTAGCCATGAGCAATTCTTTGCTAGTGTTTTTCTTCCACTTTTTTTTTTTTTTTTTGTCTTTTGTGGTTTTATTTTTATATGATTCCATTTCCTTTCTTTCTTGTCATATCAATTATGCTTTTTTAAACTTCATTACATTACATAAACTAATAATAAATACAATACTGCTATCATTTTGAAAAGGCTATCACCTATTAGGATAATTAAGAATAAGAAAAGTAAGTTTGTTTTACCTTCACTTTTCCATTTCTAGCATCCTTCTGTTCTTTATATAGATCTCAGTTTCTGACCTATATCATTTTCCTTCTTTTTGAAAAGTTCTGATAACATTTCTTGCAAGGTAAGTTTATTAGTGACAAATTCCCTCAACTTTTGTTTGTGTAAGAAAACATCTCTGCTTTTGAAGGGCACTCTACAGGCACAGTGCTCTGGATTGCTGAGTATTCCATTACTCCACTCTCTGCCTTGAGTGGAGCTTTTGCAGAGAAGTCAGATGCAATTCTTATCTTCACTCCACTATAGCTAAATGTTTTTTACCCTCTGGAGTCTTGAGAGTTTTTTCTTAACTTTTATTTTCTGAAGTTTTAATATATGCCTAGTTGGTTTCTGGGGGACAGCGGGGGGTGGGCGGGCTTGGCATTTATCCTGTTTGGTGCTCTCTAAGCCCTGGGTCTGTCTTGGTGTGACACTAATTTGGGGGAAGCTCTCAGCCATTATAGCCTTAAACCTTTCTTGTTACTTCCTTTCTTCTCCTTCATGTATCCCATTTTGGGTGTATTACACCTTGATAGTTGTTCCACTATTCTTGGATATTCTGTTCTACCTTTCCAGTCTTTTTTCCCTTTACTTTTCAGTTCTGTGGACACACACTCAAGCTCAGCCCTGTACAGTCTACGAAACCCCTTGAAGGCGTTCTTTCTTTCTACCAGTATTTTTGATCTGCATCATTTCCTTTTTGACTCTTTCTATCGCCCTCCTTACATCACCTACTTATTCTTGTCTGCTGTCCGTGTGTTCTGCTAGAGCCCTTGGCATATTCAATCATAGTTTCTCTACATTTCTGATCTGGTTTTTCTAATATCCCTGTCATATCTGAATCTGATCCTGATACTTGCTCTGTATCTTCAAACTATGTTTTTTTGCCTTTTAGATGCCTTGTAATGTTTTGGTGTCATTTCTGAAAGCTAGTCATGATATACTGGGTAAAGGGAACACATTATTGGTTCCCACAGGATTCTGCTGATAATTTGTGATCCTTTGCTTATTTGTCTCTCCAAGTTGGGGGTCAGCAGTTTGCCTTCTGCTCTCAATTCTGATAGATGTAAGAATAGCTTTTCTTTACATTCAGCCATGTTGTTAGGGCAAACTGACAACCTCCAAGCTCTTACCTGCCAGATCAGTAGTCCTATACCTGTTTTTAAAATTTCAAACAATATGAGAATTAACAGGAAATCAAAGTTTCTCTCAAAACAGTCATCTAACACCTTGTTGTATATTCTTTAGAATTTTCTTCTCAGCATATAGAAATGTATAGGTGCCTGTGTATATACACAACCAATACCTTTTATGAAACACAAGATCCTATGCAGATGGCTCTATCACAGAAAATCAGATACCTTTGGTGTATGAATATACACATATGGATTCATATTCTCTTTTATCATTATATAAAATTCCTTTATTGGGCTTTGCCTAAATTTAATCAATGCCCACTGAAAGGTATTAAAGCTATTTCAGAAATGCAGTTTTACTAATATAACATCATACAGAATATCCTTTTACATATAACCTTATCTTCTGTGCATAGGACACATTTCATAGGTAGAACTGTTGTGTCTGTGGCTATATACATTTTAATTTTTAATATATGTTGCTGAACTTCTCTCCAAAGTGGTTAGTCAATTTACATTCTCAAAACAGTGTTTGTAAATAGTACCCCTGGGTACTTTTAAATCTTTGTCGATCTGATAACAAGGAATAGCTATAATTACTGGCTAGGCTGAATGTTTTTCATGTTTATTGACCATTTGATTTCTTTAGAAATTGCACAGTTTTTGCTAGCTATATGGGGGTAGTTTTCTTAAGAATGGAAAGAACAATAAACTTAAAGTATGGAAATTTCGATTATAGGTATTACTGTCAAAGCTATATGGCTCACAGGGAATGTTCTATTTTACTTCACATTCACCGGGAGAACACATCATCTGCTTGGAATCTAATTCTACAAGGCTTGTGTCATTCGGAGGGAGTAAGCTGGTGAGTAGAGGCCTCCCACGTCCTTGCTGATGAACGCACATCAGCACTATTCAGGCACGACTTTGGTATGCGAAACATTACATGCAGACTGGCTAGAAAGTTATTAAAGTTCTGTGCCCAGATCTCAGCACAGCAACCAAAGAGGGAGCTGGAGAGCTTGGAAGGGGTTCAAAGGAGAACCACGAAGTTGATTAAAGGGCTTGAAAATGAGAACTGTGAGGGAGGGTTAAAGAACTGTGATTATTCAGGCTTGAAAACAAGTGAAGGCTGAAGGGTGAATTAATAATGGAATTCTAATAAATAAAACTCTACACGGTAGATGGGGGTTGGCAATTTTCTAAGTGTGCTGAGAACAAAGAGAATTTGCACATTAGCATCAGAAATTTAGTTCTATGTCAAGAAAACATTCCTTGGAGTAATTTAATTCTCTCAGCACCAACGGCACTGCCAAACAGTAAATGTGGTGTTCATGGCATAAGACTGTCTCGGGTCAGTGGCTTACCCTTGAGTGCATTCTGGTTACAAAGAACTCCTGAGCACAACAGGGAATGGGGAGGAGGTGAGGGAGAGATGGAGGGTGAAGTTGAAAAGGGGGAGAGAGGGTGGGGGCAAAGGTGGGACTGTTCTAACAGAGCTCTTCCTTTTTCCTGTTTGTACAGCGGATCCACTTAGATATTCGAGTTGGTGAACATGACCTTGATGCAGCCATTGCTCAGGCAAAGGACAAAGTCAATGAAGTCAGCTTCAAACTTGAACATCTAATTGAGCAAATTGAGCAAATAGTCAAAGAACAGAACTATCAAAGGGTCAGTTTGCCTATTGGCATGTTTTATTTCTTCCCGCCAGGAACACAGTCTCCAGACAAAGCCCCAAACCGAGGAGAGTGTGAAGCAGCTACTCGCAGCTCCGAGTCAGAGCATCTCTGCTGGACCGTGAGCTCTTTCATCTTTGGGGTGTGAGTTTACAGGATGAATAAATAAGTGCTTCCAAATACACCCTGATATGTGAAGGGGCTCAAGTGTGCCCCCTTCTAAGTGACAACTTGCTCTGTGCCACTGCGTGTTTCCCTAGTGACAGCAGCGCTCAGCAGAGTGGTCAGATGGACACACAGCTGCTTCTCCACCCTGACCTTTTGTTGTCTCTAAGCTTCAGTTCCCTTTTCTGGAACACAAGATGAGGGCAGGTGTGCTGGGCACAGTGCCCAGGTTAAAGTAAAGGAAGGACTCAAGTAATGAAAATCTACCACTATTGGATAATGTGTACTTTGACGGTAACAAATAGAACAAATATGTCAAATTCCTGATATCTTACACCAAAATACAAACATGGATTTTATAAGGTTGATTCTTACTCCTTGTCCTTGGCCAAGAATACATCCTGGCTGAGGAAATCAGATGCTGCACTTGTCCTAAGACATTAGCTAAGGCGACATTAAATGCCCTCAATGCACACAGCACTTTTCCTCAAAGTCACACGCTAAGCACTTCTGAACACTAACCCTGCCTATTTCTCTCTGCATAGGACCGTGAAGAAAATTTCCGAATGACCAGTGAAGATACAAATAGCAATGTTCTATGGTGGGCTTTTGCACAAACATTAATCTTTATCTCAGTTGGAATTTTCCAAATGAAGTACCTTAAAGACTTCTTTATAGCTAAGAAGCTTGTTTAAAATAGTAATAAAGATAAATAACTACCTGCAAATTTGCATAATGTTTGAATTACTAAATGAAAATATATTCATAAATATGCATTACTTTCATGATTGCAAAGATACTGGAATTTAAAAATTAATGTCATAGCACTGTAACACTGATAAAGTGATATTTTGATAAGTTTCTGAACTGGATAGAAGCAGTACATTAACCAGTTCTTATTTTAAAGTTGGTGTGATCAGCACTATCCAGTGAACAAAACTTCAGCTACATATGTAAAATCTGTTTTCTGGATCCCACGTTAAATGATTTTTTAAAAATGAAGGTGAGCAGAGACAGGCAGGAATAGAGAGGAGGAAGAAGCACCTTATTATATTTAGTTGTTCATCTTGGTATTCATCCCACACCAAGGTCTTGAACTTGGATCCTTGGGATATGTGGCCTTCGCGCTCGGTAGAAGACAGATGACTAACCTGCTATTCCACCAGCGTGTGTCTAAACGATTTTTTAAATGAGTAAAATGAACCCCGGTGACTTAAATACATTTAACGCAATACATAAAGCCATGACCATTTTAACAAGCAACCAGTATAAAGTTAAGAAGGTCGTTTACCTTCCTGAGGAGTCTTAGTCCGGGTGTACGTCATTCTGGAAGCCCGTCTCCGTTGGACCAGTCGACCTCAGACGCTCGCTCAGTGGCCCTGATGTCATGAGGGTCAGTGCTGGACAGAGGCAGGACACCCTTTCCTCTTGACTTCTGTCAGAAGCCATGTGGAGTGCCTGCCTTTTCCTGCTTCTACACTAGGTTTCTCATTGGTCCCACGAGGCCCTGGAGAGTTTAAACCCAGCTGTGCGGGTGGGCTCTGCTTGCTCAGCCGCAGAGGGACGGGCCGGGTGCCTGGCACAAACTCCCGCCAAGAGGAGCCTCCATCCTAAAGTGCTGACTCTGAAGCCATTGAAAGCTCCCCTGAAGTTGCAAAACCCAGCCTCCCCAGCTCTGCATCTACTGCTTTTAGTGGGGACTCACCCCACGCCTCAGCCCTCCTAGGCCTTCCATTCCGGCCAGCCTGGCTCCCCATGCCCACCTCTAGTGGCCCCCTTACTGCACTGCTGGGGGCGCTGGGCGCTCATCCGCTTCCCTGGCCCACCAGGTACCCAAGCACCATCCACTACGGCGGGCACAGCCTCTGCCCCTGGTCCCCCACCTTCTGCTCAGACCCCACATCTCCCCAGCCCTGGTCCACCTGCCCCACCTCCCTGCTGACCTCCACCGAGGAGACATGGGGCCTCCTCACCTCCACCCACAAGGGCATGGGGGCCACTCCCCAGTTCCGGCTCCCCGCACGTCGGACACCGCAGGCGCGCCTGGCGCCTCTGCCTGCCCTATGGGAGCGCCCACTTCTGCGCAGCCGAGGGAGCCATCGCTGGAGCCTGGACTGGGCATCCAGCGCCACGGGAGTGTCTAGGTTCAGTGAAGGGTGAGGGGCCCCAGGTCCGCGCTCCTCCTCGCGGATGGACGTCCGGCCAGGCCACCGCCGGAGTAAGCTCTCCCCTCCCGCGCCAGGGTTTTGGCGGGAACGCGCTGCACGCCGGTGCGCAGGCGCACGGGTGCCAGCCGGCTCTGCGCAGGCGCAGTGTCGCCAGCAGGGTCTCGCGCGGTCTGGGGCTCCCGCCGCCCAGGTCTCGCGTGGCCCCGGCTGCTGCCACAGCGGTTGTGCGGATGTGCAGTCAGAATGCCCAGCTGGGTGTTCTGCAACTGCTGCTTCCAGCCGCCCCACCAAACGTCGCGCTTCAGCCTGACCAACTGCGGCCACGTGTACTGCGACGTCTGCCTGGACAGAGGTCAGGGTGGGGTCAGAGCGGCGATGGCCTAGTGCCAGGTCACCTGACGGCGAGGCGGTGGGCGGGACTTCCGGGAACAGAGGGGCTCCCGTGAGGGGGCGTCGTGAGCGGAGAGGGTTCCGTGAGGGGAGGGGGTTCCGTCAGAAGGGGGTCCTGTGAGGAGGGGCCGTGAGGGGAGGGGCCTCGAGGAGGGGGG
>RJWH01007415.1:0-40545 GCA_004363575.1 Solenodon paradoxus | reverse complement strand
ATTTTCTAAGTGACAATGTGTTATGACATTTTATGTTTCATGTGTGTATCATTAAAAATCAACTCTTTTATATTCTATAGCATTTAATCACATGTATATATTCATATAACCAGCGTCAGAATTAAGATACAGAACTATTTCGTCACCACAAAGGAACTTACAGAATGATATGTATAAAGTAACCACAGTGTGTCAAAGTCATTACTGTATTAAATAGCAAGTGTGTTTTTAAATTATTCAAATTACTGATTATGTCTTTCAGTATCATAATAGTGGGATTCCCGCCTTAACTATGATCATGCTGATGAATTGCAGTTAATGAATGAAAGCATCCAACTCTTCCTGGCTCTGTAAATATGTGGACTGCGATTGTAATGTTCTGGGAAACTTGTTCTTTGCGATGATTTGAACATGCTAAGAATAGTAGGAGCAGCCTAGGTTAACAAAGAGGATATGAGTCTTCTAGAGCCAGCTCAATCATTGCCTAAACAGTAACAAATGCTTAATTATTCCTCTGAAAAATGTGGGGAGTATGAAAATGAATGATGTTCTCAGATTTTCAATGCACTATGTATAGCAGGTAGAGCAATTTGGGAGCTGTGTTAGGTCTTTTTGTTTCAAAAAGCTTTTAGTGTTCTAAGTCAGTCATTTCCTAAATTATAGAGCAATTGGCTGTCCTTTTTGAATGGACTGATGATGAAGCTGATTCAGCAGAGTGGGATATAGACAATGCATTTACTCCTTTAATGTGAAAAAACTCTGAGAGTAATGAATCCATATGCCATACACTTGACTTAAACTCGGTGGTGAAGAAACTGAGTAGTCATTGACCTGTGTATGGCAGAGTGGTTGAGAGCTGATGCCTAAGATGCAGAAATCCAGCTCCGTCACTCAGTAGCTGAATCCTCATGGCCATGATATGTAACTCTGCATAGTTCATAGCAGCGACCCACTTGCTATTATTAGTCAACATGTTTAAAGGCTGGTTGATAAGGCAATGATAGAAACAAGATTCAGTTGGATGAAATAAAGTAATAAAAGATGTATATATTTAATGGGAATTTATAGGAAGTAGACGAAGAAAGTGAACATACTGTATATCAGATTTTGTGCCAGAAGCCTTAGAAAGAGCTCTCATGTTACCTCACTAAAAATCTTCAGTGTGATAGATGCTGTTATTTGCATATTACAACTAAATAATCAAGGACTTGGTTATATACTCAAGTTGGTTGATTAAACAATTATTAAGGAGAATCAAGGTCTTTTTGCCTCTGAAAACGGTGCTAGTGAGGTTTGGACTAATTAAAGATGTATTCAGGGAGAGTATGACTTGAGGGTTAGGTAAGATTTGAAAAGGGACAGTAGTGCTAAGGGAATTATAAACTGGAGCAATGTCATAAGTGAAGGTTCAATGGTGTGGCATATATGAAGCTTAATCAAACAGGTTAGTGGGGATCAGAGTCAGTGCTCTGTTAGAAACACTGGGGACAGGCTGACTGGGGTTGATGTGGGAACCTTGGAGACATAGTGGTCTAAGAGGAATTTAGTCTTTCCTCAGAAACACATGAGGATGTTTGTTAATACACAGATGCCTGAACCCCACCAAGATCTTCTGAATCATAGACAGCTGTCATAACTCGGTGTGAACAGGCAGAACTTAGAATACATAGTAATACTGTGTACATTGTACAAGAATCACAGCCGTGTTGTTAGGTCTCCCATACAGTAAACTCAGTTGTAAACTAAGAGTGTTCAAGAAGTATGTGTTCTGCAGACTGAAGAGCTGATCTAATGTAGCACCATGGACAGCTCACAGGTATTTTTGTTTCTAAAAGAATTTGAAACTGAAAATTGTGCTTTCATCTGCTGGTAGTTTTCTCTTTGACCTCGCCAGTACTGCTAGGGAAGGGATACTTTTTATTTTCTTAAAAAGGCTACCCCTTATTAATATATGCCAGACTTGCTCATTAACAGTCACTTAGCATCCATGTGTAATGACATGTCTGGTGGAGAGGTTAGGGTTCCCTATGCAGAGTTCATGTTGACACATCCCTTTTGTTCTTTCATTAGACCACTCCCCCCACCCCATCCCTAGAGTTCCATACTTTAAATGATTTAATGGCTCTTAGGAGATTCTCTGGCCTTGTAATTTATACTTTTCTTCCAGCATATCGTTTGTCAAGGGGACATCAGACACTTGCTGTGATGGCAACAGATTATACAAATTGAGTGAGAGAAATAAATGTACGCAGCACTTCCAAGATTTGGCTCTCTAGGATTAATCTCCGATAGCTTAAGACAGCATTTTAAATGAGTTAAATCTATTTTAAGAGGTCTGAATAGCCTATGTTTAAAATAAAAAAAACCTTTGTATTATCTGTGCTAATGATACATGTTGCAAATAATAGAATGTTCTTTTCCAGGCGACAGTAAAAACAATAACACTAACACAGAGAGTTATACTTTGTCCATCAGAGAATTCACATGTGTATATCGGGGATACTTTTTAAAATCCATTTGGTTTGCACGAAATCCTGATCCTGTTTTATTGACAGACAAGCCAGAATCAGGCATCAGGCTGTATCATGTTCAAGTCACAAGTGATCTGTAACCTTTGGGGGTATCTCAAGCAGTGTTGCTTGTTCACTTTTCCTTACAAATCTACATGAAATTGTTGTGTCACTCTTTCTATATTGACCTCAGCTGCCAAAAATGGAATATTCTGTGTAAAGGAACATATGCCTTATTGAAAGTAACCTAAGCAAGGAGGACAGTGTGACCAATTGCCTAAGTAATAAGTAGTGACAACAGAGATATTATTCTAGTATAAATGCATTCAGTTTTCCTTTGCTCAGTGGGTATAATATATAAAAGCCTGGCTGAGATTCACCAGATGAGACAGACTGAAAGGATCTAGAATGCTGGTAGCCTCCCAACTAGAAGAAATCTATGGGTTTAATATTTTATTCATTAAAATAGAGAATTCTTAATGATTTATGTAATCAGTTATTTCTAGCACCATAAACTCTATAAACAGTTTTATAATGCCATTTCAAATTATTGTACTAATTATAATGTATTGCCCATGAAGTATATGACTGCATTTTTGGATAAATATTTTCTCCTATGTATCTTGATTTGTACAGTTTATGTGCATAGTAATGATAACTGCAAGTTAGGCATCCATTGATAGTAAATAAGAAGTATACTTTAATTAAAATACAAGTTTTTCATTTGAAATAACTTAAAATATTCAACAACTTTAAATTTATATTTAGTCACCTTTAAGTAGCTAATAAAGTATGTATGTAAATAAAGGTAAACAACTTTGTAGAATGATTATGGTAACATCATTTATTCTTCCAAAGTATGAATATTTCAAGCACACCTTTTATTACTGTTTTAAGAAAGAAATCATTTCCATATATTTGCATGTAGATTATTTCTAGTCTCAGATAATTTTCCATAAACTTCTTTTATGACTACTGTAACTGACAGAGATGGTAGACTATTAATTTGGAAAGTTGTACATAAAAACAGATTCCCCACCTTAAGTGACCAAGGATATATTTTTGGTATTAGACAGGAGAATGTAATTTAAATAATTATTCAATATTTATTGACTTTCAGATTTAGACAATTTTTGAACTGTTTTTCTGATATAAAAATATGCGATTTTTGGCATTTTGGTGAAGTGTCTTTCTTTTGTAACAATTTTGTATAGTGTTGACCAAAAATGATAAAAAATACTGTTAACTCAATAGTATATTTCATAGACAAACCAGTAAGATTGATTCTCATCTTATTGTAGTCAGCTTATGACTCAGTGTTAGTACCCAGGTAACATCCATTATGGACAAAACTTCACTTCTTTTACATGAACTCTATTTTATAAATATTTTACTCACAAGGAAAATTTTATTTGTCAAATATTTTCTGTTTTTCAGCAATCAAGCTTACAAAAGAAAGTAGTAATAACCATTCCTAATCCCCCCAAAATAGCAAGTGCCCCTTTGGCATAACGTAATCCTAGAAAAGAGAGAAGGAGGGTGATGATTTAGTTGTTCTTTTAAAACCACAGCACAATTAAACATATAATTTTTAGACTTTTCGGAATGGTGAAAATCCCTATTAATGTATTCCTGGATGCCCACTAGGTCTCATTCCTGCTCTCTGTAACCTGCCCCCATTTTTTTAAAAAAGCAGCAACAAAACAACTATATCTATCCCTGAACCCCATTGTCATCTCGTGTCTTCCTCAGTCCAGATGCCCCTACTTCTACTATCTATTTGCTCAGTTCTTTCAATACTTAGATACCAGTTCTAGCACTGGCCAACCAAAAGTCCTTGATTTCATGTCAGATTATTTCAACAAGTATTTAATGATCATTTACTATGTGTCAGTCACTGCTCTGGATGTTTAGGATGTATTAATGAACAAATAATTTATTTAGGTCTACTGGACTTTCAGGAGTTTCAGACAGTAAGCAACAAACATAATAAATAAGTAAATGTTATATATGTAAAAATGATGAGTGTTATACAAAAGAAGAGGTAGAGCAAAGTAAGGATGGCATGTTCTGGGGTGCATTCTAATTTTAAATAGGGTCTCATGATAGTCTTTATTGAGAAGGTGACATTTGAGCAAACCGGAGCAAACCCTCACTTAGAGAATCATTTTGGTCTAAGAGAATAATCAGTGCAGAATTCTTTATTTAGTAGTTTACCTGTTATTTCATTCCAGTTACTTTAATTGCCTGTGGCTACAGTGAAGTAAGTAGGAGAGGTATAGGAAAGAGTATTAGTGAGGGCCATTATAAAGATGTTCAGCTTCCTTTGGTATAATATGGGAACCAATGGAATACTTTGTGGGTAAGTATTTAGCACATTTTAATAAGATTGAATGCTGGGAGTTGGAGCACAAAATAAGCAGAAAAGTTATATGACTATTATGGCAATAGGCAAAGGTGATAGTGAGTCAGACTAGGATAGTAAGAAGGTACATTCTGAATTTATTTGTTGGTGAAGCCACAGGAATTTTTTTTTTTTTTTGATTGGGTAGTGGGTATGGGAAACAAGTCAATACACAAATGACTCCAGAGTTTTTGTTTTAATCAACTGAAGGGATAAAGTTGCCTTTAACTGAGATGGCAGCTTATATTCAGAGTAAGGTGATATTTTAGAGGGAAGATTATTACGTTTGAAATCTTGAGTAGACAATTGTATGTATGGGTTTAGTCTTCAGAGGAAGAAGCACAATTTGAAATTTAAATATGGAAGTTGTTGACGTAAGATAACATTTAAAGCTAAAAAATTGGATAATCTCACCAAGAAAAAGTATAGATAGGAAAGACAAGAAGTCTAAACTCACCAATATTAAGAGAAGAGGCAAAAGGAGAATGAAAATCAGTAGCCAGTAAGGAGGGTGAATAAAGAGGAGGACGTGGTGTCTGTGAAAACATGACCTTCTTACACACAAAACCTACTTTGCCAGGCTCGTATGACCTTGCCCTGCCCTTCTAATCACTAAATCTTGAAAATCTATCTGTATAACCAAAAGGATAAGTCAGTATTTTTGAGCTATAGCATGTTAATAATTCCAAAGGGTATTCAACAAATATGAATAATTCAGTGGTGTAATGGGGAAAAATAGAGAATTCATAGAGAAAGGAACAGAAGTTAGCTCAGGAAATGATTTGAATGAACACCGATGCCGTATCTCTTGTGTGGTTCAGCCTGTTACACATCTCAGCAGTTGAATTAATAGCAAGATTCCTTAGTAGGAAAAAAATGTTGTGAGCATTTGTGTCTACATGACTGAATTAAATCCCTCCAACAATGAAACAGAGTTAATGTAGTATCTTGAAAAGAACCCTGAGTGAGATTCAGGGAACCTAAATTCTGACGATGGTTCTGCTGCTGACTGATTGCATTAACTTCAAATCTATCATTAACCTCCTTGTGCCTCATTATCTTCATTTTACCAAATAAGAAAAATGAAATATTCCTCCTTTCCTACCTCACTTGAGTGTTGTGAATTTAAATGTGTGAGAAGTGCTCAAGATGCATAAAATTTGATGGAGTGTTTTATTCATGAATTCAAGGCATCTGAAGTAATTTGACCATGATGGAAAGTTGCTTCCTTGCATTTTTTTTTTAGAATGATATTTCTGTTACTGACCCACCCATTTGTAGCATACAACCTACTCCCAGCTATACAACAAACAGAAATCAACCTTTTGATTTAGCATTACATATATTTATATTTTTTTCATAATATTTATAATTTATTCATTCAACATGTTTATTGAATATATAGAGAGGCTCAATTACAAAGTAGCAACGATGGAACCTTCCATTTTTATATTGCATTTGCATTTAAAATGTGCCTTAATGGCCACAATCTCCAATGGTCTCTTGATTAATGAAGTTGATATGACAAATATAATTTTCCGTTTTAGCTTTTATTTATTCTCCTATTCTTTTCCAGTTATTTTGACACTTACTGGACATATAATATTGTGTACATTTAAGATATACTATGATTGATGATTTGTTACATATATATTATGAAGTGTTTGACATAATAAGATTAGCTAGTATATCCTTCACTTCACAAAATTATCATTTTGGGTGTCATGATAGTAAGTAGAAAACTGTGCTCTCATAGCAACTGAGAGTTTGTACCCTTCTACCAACATCTCCTGCATTTACCCCCAACCCTCAGATTCTGGCAGCCACCATTCTACACTATGTCTTGATAAGTTAGACATTTTTTAGGTTCCACATATAAGTGAGATCATATAGTGTGCACCTTTCTCTGTTTTATTTCTCTTAGCATGATGACCTCAAAATCTACCCATGTTGTTGCAAATAGCAGATTTAGATATAGATAGATAAATTGCCAGATATTATGTAGTTATCCCTTCATATATTCTAGTATTTGCTTACCATATTTAGGTGTTCTGGTATTGGGTACATATTTATTTGCAATTATTATATTCTCTTCATCAACTATTTTATCTTTATGTTATAACCTTCTTTGTCTACTGTTACACTTTTTGAATGAAAGTCTATTTTGCCTTCTATGAGTATAGCTAACTCTGCTCACTTTTTGTTTCCCTTAAGTGCAATATCTTTATCCATTCCCTCACTTTGAACATATATATATGTTCTTGAAGGTGAAGTCAGTCTCTTGTAGGTAGCATATAATTGTTTCTACTTCTTTAATTCAGACAGTCACTTTATGCTGTTTGATAAGAGAATTTTTCCATTTATATTTAGACTATTGATAGGCTAAGAGTTACTATTTCCATTTTATTCATTGTTTTCTGATTGTTTTATAGTTTTCTTTTTCCTTTCACTCTCTGCTGTATTCCTTTGTGAATTGATGACTTTTCATAATAACATAGTTTGCTTCCCTCATATTTATTTTGTGTGTTTAAACTACAGATTTTTATTTTGTGGTTTTTTTGAGGCTTACTTGAAACATCTTATTAATATAATAGTCTTATTTAAGCTGACAACTTAACTTTTTTTGCATGCAAAAAACTACGTTTTTCTCTACTTTCCACATTTTATATTTTCAGTGTCATAGCTTACATTTTAATGTTATGAATCCATTAAAAATTATTGAATTACAACTCCTTTACGTTATTTTTTCTTTAACCTTGAGACTATAGTTAAGAGTTTAACAAGACATCATATTATTGTATTAGAGGATTGTAAATCTGACCTTATACTTACTTTCCTTATGTATTTTATATTTCCATTTTAGTAATTACATCCTTTCATTTTAACTTGAAAAATATTTTTTCAGCATTTTTAGAAACTAATTTAGTGTAATGTACTTGCTCAGCTTTTGTTTGGGAAAGTCTTTATATCACCTTCATTTCTGAAAGCCAACTTTCTTGGGTAAACTGTTCTTGGGTGGCTGGGTTTTTCTTTTTTTTGCATTCCACACTTTGGATATATAATTTCATGAGGTCTTGCCCTGCTTGGTTTCTACTGAGAAATCCATTGGCAGCCTGGTGGGAGTTCCCTTTTACTAGATAAATTTTTTTCTCCTGTGACTTGTGCAAGTCTCTTTTAGCCTTTGCTTTTTAACAGTTATTATAATGGTCTTGGAGATTATTTTGGATTGAAATTATGGAGTTACCTATTAGCTAGTAGATTCATGGACTTGGATGTCCAAATCACTCCTCTTGTTTGAGAAGGTTATCAGTCATTATTTCATTAATCTTTCTGTCCCTTTCTCTTTCTTTTCTCCTTCTGTAACTCCAGTTATAGTGTTGCATAGATAACCTTGCTGAAATGTATTCCAGAATCATGTGGGTGTTCTTCATTTAATTTCTTTAATTTCTTTTTTGATTCTCCAGGTGAATATTTTTAATAATTTGTTTTTGAGTTCTCTGATTCTTCTGCTTGATTCAGTTTGCTGTTGAAGCTCTCTTGAGTCCTTTAGTTAAGTCATTGTATTCTTTAGCTCCCAAATGTATGTTTGATGCTTTTTATGTTTTACTTATTTTTGTTGAACTCACTCAGGTTTTGTATTGTTTTCTTGATATTGTTGCATTGTTTGTCTGTGTTTTCTTATAGTTCCCTGAGTAGCTCTAGAGCAATTATTTTTATACATTGTTATGTAATACATATATCTCCATTTTTGTGGGATCAATTATTTTAAGTGTACTGTGATTCTTTGTTGGTGTTATGTTTCTGTGATTCTTCATTATCCTTATTGCCTTATGTAGGTTTCTGTATAATTGAAAAAGCAGATACCTCTTCCAGACCTTATAGACTGATCTTGTAATTGAAAGACTTGACCTAAAGGTGAGGGATTCATGGGAACATGCTGTGACTGCCGATCTAGTGGTGCAGTGCCCCAAGTGCAAGAGTGTGTGATGATTCCAGATCCAGGAGGACATGATGTCTCTTTAGCTTAAAGATCTATGGCATTGACAACTGTGTGGTCTTTGGTCAGCACTGTAGGGAGGTCAGCAGAGATTTCAAGGCTATTGAGGTCCTAGCAGTACCTCCATGTCCAGCAATTACGAATGAGAACAAGTGATATTATGGGAGAATTTAGTGGTGTGCTCGTAATCAGCTACAGGGGCAAGCTGCAGGTACCTTATAGTAGCAGGGATTGGTTGCAGCACATATATAGTGGTGGTGACCAGTAGCAAAGAGTTGGGACAACTGAAGACCTGTTGGTAGCTAGGCGAGTCCCTGACCATCAGTGTACACACCTGTGGTTGCACACCACAGTGGAGTCTGGAGATGAAGTTTGGGCAGGGAGTGTGCTGGTGCACAGCTGGAGGCAATAGCTTCAGGAGAACTAAGTGGTGCAGCAAATGACTGGCGATATGGTCAAATCCTCATCCACAGGCATATGTGGGGGTCTTGTCAGTGAACTTCCCAGGCTCCATCATCTATGCATGTATGTGCACACAGCAGTGGAAGCTGGTGGTGGGTGTTAAGCCTGTAGTATGCAAAGGACACTTGGAGGGGCTAATCTCAAGCATGAGCATGGTGGTAAGGGTCAGCAGTGGGGAGATGGACTGGCATCTTGCACTTGCTCAGTTGCAGAGGTCTGGTCTGGCTGCAGTTGTGGATCCCAAGCTCTGCAAGAGAGCAGAGGGCCAGGGAGCAGGGAGGGACTTGGGTTCCTGGTGTCAGAAAATCTGAAGACTCATGGGGTAAAACCAGTATCATCTGCAGAGTAGCCTTTGGTGACAGTTCTGCTTTCTTCTGTGACAAGAGCTGCCAGGGGGATCTGCAAGGCAAGTTACTGGGAATCGCTGTCACTCTGGCTGGTTGGATGATATTATCTCTGCTCTTTTATAGTCTTAACAATCTTTATACATATCACTTTTGCAGGACTCTGAGTGGGATTAAATTGAATTGGATCCTCACTGTGGTGCCCTGAGAGAGTGGAGAAGCTGGTGGCTTACGCCACTTTCCCTATCCCAGCCATAGGCAGTGTTTCTAGCTGAAGAGTTCTTTCTTGGTGCTAGCCATGTTGGACTAGAGGATGAGATTCTGGAGGCAAAATGAAGCTGTTCTTCCCTCACTTTGTGGTGGTTATTCTCTGCTTTTTTGTTTGTTTGGTTGTTTCATTTTGCTGCTGAAGTTTGTAAGTGGATTCCCGAGTGCTCCCAGAGCTGTGGTTGTTCATGAATAAGTCATTTTTGATCTTTGTGGGAAGACAGGCTGGGTTCTCCTGCTTTGCTCTCTTGGTAGCATCACTGCAGGAAATAGCTTTCCTATTTTGAAATGAGATAATGATTTTTCCATTCCTGTAATATCCAGCCCATGTGTAGAAAAGTCGAAACTGGTGCTGAGATCTTATGGCACCCAGCGTAGGCTGCTGTGCTGTACACTTATGTCTTTCAGTTGTCTGTTAGAAGCACTAGGTATGTTTCCATAAAATGCATAATGGTTGAAGAACAATGTGGTATTTAACAGGAGCAGTAGAACCGAGAATTCAGTGACCAACTTTCAGGGAAAATTTTTTTTAAGGGCAGATGCAAGCAGGGATGAAGGTGAGTGAGCAGGCAGGGAGAGAGAAGAGGAAGAAGCCTTTTGTTGATTTTATTTGGTTTTTCACACTGGTTGTTTACCCTGGGTCTGGGACTTGAACCCAGGGGTTCATGGCTGGTTCTCCTTAGTAGACAACAGTTCTAACCGTTGCTCCACCAAGGCACACCAAATAATTTTATTTTTAGCAAGTTTTCTCTTTGCTAATATAGTTAGTTCTTCCCTGATTAACGAACCATTCTAACAATATATACTTCCCAATGTTAAGATGTGTTAAGATGGGTTAAGATGTCTGTCATATGGGCAGTTTCTTTCTTTCTTTCTTTCTTTTAGATAGGCACATACTCTTCAACATCTGGCACTTCCATTTGCTATATGAACTTGAACCTGTCACTTAGTTTCCTTAGACTTAAAATAAAGAAAATAAAGTACACCCCTGTGGCTTAGTGGCTAAGGTACAAGCCATGTAAAGCCCAAGGACCTAGGTTCTAGACCGAATGCTTTGGGAAGGAAAATACAAAAATAAAGATAACGAGACAACTACTGTCTATTTCAAAGAATTGTTTTTTCAGTCATCCATCAAATATTGATTGACTACATTCTCTATGCCAGATCTTATTCTAAGTGATTGACTACAGTAGTTGATAGAAAGAATTCTTGTTCTTATGGATAATATATTATAATGAAGGAGATATAAAAATTACATTATTTTTGGATGCCGATAGATCCTATTGAGAAAAAAAAAGTGAAAAATGGTAGAGTATGACTGAAATGCAAGTTTAGAAGTGACAAGTGATAAAGAAGTCAAATAAATAGCTCTTGAGAAAATAGAGTTTGAAGGGGAATCTGAATAGGGTAAGGAGGAATGTATCTCTAGAACATTCCGATAGAGGGCACAAAATTTGTAGAGTTCCATAGGAATCAGCGTGACTTTTTTGAGGAATAGTGATTTATGATCACAGAGGAGTTGAATAGCTGAGAAATGTGGATAAAGATCTTGCCAGGGTCAGATGATATGCAGGCTTCCAGGAGGTGGTAAATTGTTTGGATGCTCTTTTATCAATTCAATTGTAAGCCATTGGTGTCTTAAATTGGGACTGTGATTTGATGTGCTTTATGGACTTTTCTTCATGGATGGAACCTGCCTTACGGTAATTTTTATAAACATAAAAAGATTATATATTTAAAATGCTTTAGTATATTATATGACACCTAGAAAATGATAACAAGAAATTATTGTTGACATTCACGGCCTTGATGATGATGATAATGGTATTGGTAATCGTGGTGGTAAAGATGATAATGATTGCATTTAATCCCCTGACCTTTTGAAAAAACTACGTTTGACCTGTAAAATCAAAAGTGTATATTGCAGGACCTATGATCGTCTCTGATTTTGGCACACATGGATCCAGTTTTGAGTGATAAGGCAAATCGCTTTGGTGAATATGTCATCACTGCCTTGTTAGAATGCTCCACTAGGATTACATTACTAAAGACTTCTTTGACAAAATGTCACCAAATCTCAAAGAGAAGAGCAAACTGAAAGCATAAAAGGGGGAAAAGCCAGATTAAAAAGATGAAAAGGGTTCTGGAACAAAAATGTCTCTTTAAAGAATGAGAAAGAGAGAATAGAAAGGATACTCTTTGTCAAAGTCTAGCCAACCTTTGAAAGTAGAAGTATTGTGTTCTAGTTAATAACTCTTTGTCGCTGTAGTCACTTGCTGATGCCTAACCTTTAAAATGCCCCAAACCCAAAGGTCTCAAAATCACAAGTCAAGGAAATAAAGTTGGCTATAACCTTTAAAAACTATCGATTTCTCACCTAGTTAAACAAAACTAACCCTAGATTCAGCAAGAAGACTCAGGAGTTTCTTAGAGTAATTTCTAATTTGCTTTCAGGGTAATTATTAATGACCATCAATGTTCAGTTTTGCTATGTTGAAGCTATATTTAGATTTAATCCTGAAGCAATGGTTAGGATGTCTTTTAAGTGGGGTGGCCTGTCAGTATTTGGGAGATGGTAGGATTCTAATTGAAAGCTCATGAAGTATTCAGGAAACATGACTCATACGTCTCTGACTATTGATTGGGACACTAATATTTTCACATCTTAAGAGATATCAAGTATTAGTAACTGCTGTTATGGTATTATGAGTTTATCATAAGATGTTCTTTCATTGGTTACTTTTTTTGTTGAGTGCATGCTTGACACTATCTCTCTCATGTAACTTAATCAATGTTGAAGAAAGTAATTTGAGATGTCTCAGTATTTATACTTTCATTTTCAGCATAGAGTTTCGCTGCAAAACTACTTACAACTAAATTCATTGCTGATGCATTAATTTGAAAGGATAAATGTTAACTTTTAGTATAGAGTAAATTGTACCCCTCTTTGGAATTTTTGGGTAAGTTTCTGAGGTTGGAGGACCTTAGGTGTGATTAAATGTAAGAGTGATTCAACTAGCTATTTCACTGAGTTGTGTTTTATTGTCCTTCTAGACCCTCTACTTGATTATTTATCACAAAGATTTGGGAATTTAAAAATATTCTCTCTCATGTCTTTCCAGCTGGCAAGTCAAAGGACTTTATATGTAAAGAGGAACTACACAAGTTTTAAGAAAGAATATTTTCATTTTTTCTTTTTTCTTAAATATATTTTCCTATATAATCAATGTGAGTGTTGAGAGGTGATAAATAACAGCCATAGACTTGAGAGCCTAAATGTTGAATTTGATACTCAGAGTTTAAAGACATCATGAAAATTTCTCCAGAACTAATAATATTCAAGCAATTTGGATTTTACAGGCAACTCAGTATTTTTGAATGATGTAGTTATTTTGAAAAAGTAGCCATAAAAAGCTATGTTCAGAGAATTGGTACTCTGCATTTAGAAGAATGTAAAAGTCAGCTGATTGGCTTACTATGAGGACTGTACTTTAATTTTTTAAATTATATTTCAATTCAGAGTTTAATTCATGACTTTATAAACTGTTAAAAAGATTGTGTGTATATTTTGAACGAGACTCGTGTAAAAGAAAATATAAATTTTTAATGTCCTTTCACTATTATTTTTCTCTTCATACCGTCTCTGGGCATTTTGAAGATAAATTAACCAAAAATACTTCTGCAAATTTTATGGGTATTTTTAAGATAAATTAACCAAAATCACTTCTGCCAATTTTATGAACAAGCATTTTATTACAAAAATCTTTGTTAAGTGGAGTTACATTGACCATGCTATGTAGATTATCTCAGTTTTAGCAGCTGGTTTTCTCTTGAATCATACTTTGTTTTACAGTGAAATTAATGCTTTTAGAAAGGATATTCTTGTAGAAACTTGAAAGCAAATTGTCATGGAGCTACTATGCTTGTGGATTTTCTATTTTCTATGTATATTTTGCACTGGGTAGCAGTGATAACATCTAAAAGAAAATGAATGATCTTTGTTTTCACTGAAGGACTAGATAATACACGTAAGGAGCACTGAAGCAACACGATTGCAAATATGTGTCATTTTATTTATGGGCCAATCAGAAATAAATATGAAAAAATAATCAGTAGTTCAAATAAATGCCTTGTCCCTTTGAGTACCTTATTGGAAAAGTAAGATAAATTAGAAATACTTACCAATGTTGTTCGAGTACTAATGATACAGTTGTTTCATTGTTTAGGTGATTTAACAAAGCTACCATTATAATTGATCACTAAATAAAATATATTTCTCAAAATACTGTTGAGAGTATATAAGTCACAGAGGACGAATTTCTTAAATCATTAGGTAGATGTGGATGATGCCATTTCTTTTCATCCCATGTAGTAGGATATATGAATCCTATCCATATAAATTAACATATACATGCAGATGCATTTGTTAAGAAATGAGTATGCTCTTATTAATAAGATATTATAGTTTAAAAGGTTATCATTAAATGCTTTTAAAGTACGATGATAAGAAGAATAAAAAACTAAAAGTGTTCTGAATATGAATTAAATACTTGGCTCAGTATCTACCTTCAGATCGAGAAAATAGTCCAAAATGCTCATTAAAACTACAAACTGTTCTTATACTCATGAAGTAGAAAAGAGACAGTTAATAGAATTTCTGGTTGATAGACTGTTACAGAGCAGAGAACATTCTGTGTTTTAAAAATTAAACATATTAATTTGCCCCTATTCCCCTATTAAGGAAGATTCATTCTGCTAACACCTCAAGTGAACTATTCAGTCAGCTTTTAGGACCCAGGTATAAACATCTGGTTAAGGTTACATACTTCAAAGCAATTAAACACCAGAAACCACTAGTTTTAAATCTCCTGGCTGGAGGATAATTTGCCACAGAGGTTTATTTGTCAGACTTAACAGAATTGCCAGCTTAGTTCTAAATGGGAGTGTGGGTGTCTGAGCTTTGAAAATAGCTGTTTATATCTATCAAGTTGAAACTGACGTTTGCAAGTTCTTTCTCTGTCAAGATCTACCAAATCAGTTTTTGCATCCAAGTATCTTTGACCATTTTGCCTATTCAACATGGATTGTTAATGTTCTTTTTCCCAGCACCACCGTTTGTCCCTTTTTCAAGCACAGAAATGGCACGCATAATTGTTAGGTGATAACTCACATACACCAATGCTCTCTACTGCTTCTATTGAGTTCAAGGGGGTCTAGGTTATATAATCTCCTCTGGTACAGAGTCACAAACAGTCTCATATTATCCCTGCTCCCTCTCTACCCATGAAGGAAACAGATCACTTTGCTGAATGCTGCTAACAGGAGGTAGTGCACAAAATAAAGGAGCTTGCATCTGATTTATCAAGAAGACCGAGCCCCAATAATTCAGATTCAGGTGAGATCTGAATACTTGCATTTTTAACAAGTGTACAGATGATACTGATGCGATTGGCTCCACACTGGCATTTTGAGAAACACTCATGTGAAAGTCAGAGAATTAGAGTTCAGAAGACCTGTGCTTTCGTCAGCTCGACTTCTGAGAACTAACAAATGGACTAAACTTGCAAGGTTGCAGTTCTTTTTCATCTATACCATGGGTGATTAGATTGGTTTTCCAATTTCGAATTAAATAGCATATGATTGTGACTCACTACACAATGTACCAAAGAAGGATGTATGTTTCCCTTCATATTTCTACTCTGTCACCTCTTCCTTGGTGATTTCATCCATGCTCTTGGTTTAAATTACTAACTTTCCTGCAAAGCCTCTAAAATTTACATCTCCAACCCTGAACTGTATGCTAGTCTTATGTATCCATCTGCCTAATTTGACATCTCTACTGTCAAAGGCAGCTCAAATTCAGCAAATGCCATATTTAACTTACGTTCTTGTCCTTCAGACTCAAGACACAGCTGCTTTGCTCCATCCCAGCAAATGACACCATCCAGTTGAGTAGGCTCAAAGTCTGGGATTTGTGCTCAATTCTTCCTCACTGTCTTTTATTTATGTTATCGAAACTGTCATCCAATCCAACTGATTTAAGAGTCTCTATATTTCTGCAGTTTTCTTCCATGTCCATCACTATCCTAGTGGAAGCCGCCATCATCTCTCACTGGAGCCAATACCATGTCGTCCTAGTTGGTTGAATTAAAATGATTCGGCTCCTCTTGACCACACTGATATTTCTACAGTCAGAGTGATATTATTTTTAATGTTAACTTAACCCTGTCATTTTTCTTCTTTAAAGGATTATTATTACTCTTGGCTTTAACGTAACCAAGGTCCAACAGGGTCTAGCCTCTGCTATGTTTATTGTTATCTTTCACTACTCCTTTCTTGTCTTTCTCTGTACTCCAAGCATACTAACTTTTTCCTAGATCCTTCTAAATGTAATGCCATGATCTCTTTTATTTTGCACGTATTATTCTGTCTGTTAGGAATCCTGTTGGCCATCGCCTCCACCACCGCTCTCCTTACATGCACACTTAACCTCTACTTGCTTACCTTACAGATCTCATTTGATTATCACCCTCATGGAAGGATTCTATGGGTCTCCCCAGTCCCAAATTAGGTTAGGACCTCTGGCTATATGCTTTCTTGATGCCCTTTATTTTCCTCTCATAGTCCTTAGTTCATTTTGTAATTGCATGTTTTGTGTGAGCATGTGATTAGTCTCTTTATCACCCACTAGATTTTTTTTTCACTGAATTCACAGAACCAGAGACAGTGTTTGCACATAAGAGTCACTCAAGAGAAGTTTGTCATACTGATGAATGAAAAAATTACACCTTACAACTTTGCTAATAAGGATTTTAAAATGATTTTCCCTTTGGGGGGGTCTCTTTTAGGATTTTAGAACTTTGTAAACTGACCCAGTAGCTTTAATCAGGTTTAAATCTTGTGTGTGTGTGTGTGTGTGTGTGTGTGTCTCCTGTGACTGAGCCTCTATTCAGAGTGAGTCAGCACAACAGAATGGTTGAGAGCCAACTCAACTGTCAGAAAGCCTAAGTCTAGTCATGTTTCCATAATGGTGTATCTGTGGGACTTTGGCTAAATCAACATTTTGAAAGCTTTGATTTCCTTTTTCTTACTGTGGCGATGCTGATTGTATCAACTTCAAAGGTGTTTTGAGATTAAATAAATGAGGTTCCATATAAAAGAAAGATCATGCAGTATGTATCTTTATCTTTCTGGTTTACTTCACTTAGCATAAGCCTTCAGGGTTCATTCATGATCTTACAAATGGTAGGACTTGCTTTTCATGACTGAATAATATTCAAATATTTATATATGTTTATATACATACAAACATACAGGTCGGTCTGTGTACATTCGTCAGTGTATCTTTGTCTCTCCATAAGTTCATTATCCATTCACTCATCGATGGACACTTCCATATCTTGTCTATTATAAACAATGCTGCTATGAACATGGGGGTGCACATAACTCTTTAACATAGTGTTTTTGTTTCCTTTCAATATATTCCCAGAAGTGGAATTGCTGCTTCATATATAGTAGGTCTAGTTTCAGTTATTTGAGGAAACTGCATATTTTTTCTGAAGTGGCTACACCAATTTACATTTCTATTAACATAGTGCAAGGGTTTCCTTTCCCTGCATGATCACTAGCGTTTGTTATCTCTGGTCTTTCTTATGATGACTTTTCCAACAGGTATGAGGCAATAGATCTCTCATGCCTTTATATTTTTAAAGAGCTCACTCTCTCATAAGAGAATGGATTCATACACATAAGCACATAAGATAGTGAGGTAAATTTATGCTGTCCTGTAAGGGTTACAGGTGTATGTGAGAGGTACTATTAATTTCATTTGGAGGACCTCGTTTATCTGAAGATTCTAGTTTTCTTTCCCTTTTAACCTTTCATGCTTTCTTCAGAAGCAGAACAATTTTCCTTGTGACATATTCAAACCTTTCCCCCCATAGAATAGAGCACTGATCCTGAAAGGATGGTCCCCACATCAGCATTGTCTAGGAATTGTTAGAAATAAAAAATCTTGGGTCCCACTTGAGACATACTGAATCAGAAGAAACTCTTATAGTGAGGTCCATCCATCTATAAGCAAGTTTGCTAGGTGATTTCAATGTTCAGTTAGGTTAAAGAACCCCTAGAGGAGAGGATCGTTGTTTAATAAAACAGATTTTTCTCATTATCATCAAGTGTGAACTTAAATGTCCTGTTGCTCACAAACAATATATACCAAAAGGAGATTTCAATTTTCCCCTTTCCTCTAGGTATGGCATGTGCATATATGTGAAAAGAATATACATTTTATCTTAGACAATGTAGGACAAGGTGTGTCCCATTGGAAGGTCAGCAGCTGTGTTCTTCCTCAAGGTCAGTGCAGTTTCACGACTTTCCTTCAGTGCTTTTGAAAAACAGGCTTTAACCTTGATGCCCTTTTATTTTGCATTTTAAAGAGCACTTGGAAGGGTGAAATCTGGGTAAATTTAGTGACAGGGCATTTTCTGAGATACAGTTATTTTCCTTTAGCTTTTAGTGTTCAGTGTAAGAAGAAGACGTCTTATTCGTTATACATTTCTTAAATATTTCTTAAATAACAGCAATACAAAAACCACTATTGATGTTCATCAGATTAGCTTTGCCTTAGTTTTCTAGAATAGAACAAAATGGTTCACATTAGGGAATGTAACTTTCCTGACAAAGTTCATTTTATTTATTCCCACACATTAAGAGAGGAATTATAATATGTCAGTTGTGTGAGATAAATAATCCAATAATAGCTACCATTTATTGAAGGGCTGCTATGTGATAGGCATTCTTCATGAGATTCTTCCTCTTGCTGCTTAATCTTTGCCACAGCTCTACATGGTTGGAAGTACCACCATCAGTTTATAACAAATAATACCAAGACTCAAAAAGGTTAAATGACTTGCCTAGGATCACGCAGCTAATCGTTGGTGCAGTTATGATTTGATTCTGACCTTTAAACTCCATAAGGGCAGGAGCTGTGTCCACTTTATTTTCTGTTCTATTCTCAGGAGCGAACATAGTTCTTTCAAGAAAATAGATGGCATAGCAGTAATTGTTGAATGACTCCATGAATAAGTCCATTTTTCCTAAAGAACTTACTTATTCAGAGTCACTATGAACAATGTGAGAGAGAGAGAGAGAGAGAGAGAGAGAGAGAGAGAGAGAGAGAGAGAGAGAGAGAGAGAGACAGGTACTCTGCCTGAGGAAGCTCCTCTTTTCATAAAATATGAAGAGGAGTAGGAGTTGGATAAGCAAAGAAAAAGCTTGGTGGTGAGTCAGGCAGAGAAGAGACCCTACCAAGGTAGAGGGAGGTGTGAGTGTGCCTGGTATATTTGTGAAGTGAAAAGAGGATGAAAGGTAAGAGGAATGGGAAGAGAGTTAGGCTACTGCATGTTATGATTAGTGTTTCGGATACTGTCTCTTTTGTGACCAACATTTCTCTAAGTGTAAGCTGTAGACACCTCCTTCTATAATCATCCTTGTGGCTTGATAAAAGCTATGTAGACTTCATCCCTTCATCCCAAACCTATTGAATCAGTATCAGTAGGTGGAGATATTATTTCTATATACTTGTCCCAGCTGACTGATAGTCATACCAAAATGAGACAGTCACATTTAGGTCCATGGCTCTCACACATTGGCAGCATTTGTATCATCTGGATGGTTTGTTATCCAGGGAAGGCTGGGTCTCACCTTCAGAGTTTCTGTTCCAGTAGGTCTGGGGTGGGGCTAAAACTTGCATTTCCTTTTTTAAAAGTTTTATTGAAGGTGTATTGCATCATAGTATTGTATAGAATTAAAAGGCGCATCACCGTGCAGCATTGTGTGTAATCCACTAAGGTCCCCAATTTCTAGCAAGTTCCTCCATGATGCTGATGCTGCTAGCCGGGATCACCTTTGGAGAACCATTGCTCTAAGCTAGACTATACTTAAATGAATCTACAAGCAAGTAGGCTATTAGCTTTCATACTGGCCACTAAGTGAAAAGGCCTGAATTTTGAAAGCTCTTTTTCTGTAGCTTGGCTTATAGATTAGAGGACAATAGAAATAGACTTGAAAACTACTTAGTAGATAAGATCAAATCTTCCTGACTTGACAAAGAAGGGGGCTCAAGTTTTGGTTCACAGAGCAAATACAGATGATTGGGCCTTCCCCCCACACCCTGTTCACCATTAAATCAACTGCTTCTCTCTTACCCTCTTTCTACCCACGTTTATCCCTTTCTTTGGAGTAGTTGGACAAAAATCAAATGTGACTGAGAAATTTTAAATACAAACCACTAGTTTACTTCCCCCTCAAATGTTCAGTTGTCTGCATGTTCTTAAGGTTTCAACACATCTTTGCCTCCCAAATTTGTCTTTTTTCTTCAATATATATTGATTATATGTTGCTCTATCCAGTGCCCTTCCTTTCTTTATGCTTGCACTTACATTGCATTTTCAATAGTGCTGAAGAGCTAGATTAGCACATTTGGGGGGGAAACCTTATTTGAAAAAGGTTTGTGGAACACACATTCTTTAGCGGATTGATCAAGTCTTTTAAATGAGAGACTTTCGTCATTCGCTAACTTCCTGTCCACAGTTTACAGGCAGCAGGAATATACATGAGAGAAGAGCAAGAGGCTTATTTTAATGGGGTCAGGGACCAAAGCCACCACCTGCAGGGGGAGTTGTTGGAATAAGGAGTCCACCAGCTGCAGAGAGAACACCTCACAGAGTGTGACCACGATGAAGGACCTGTTAAGTCTCAGCCCCCTCTTTTAGGATTTTTTTGTGCAATAAATGGCAATACTGAGGTCTGCTGTGATTAAGAACCAGCAGATAAAATGTCTCATTGTGACTACCATACCTCTTTGACTATTCAATCTTGGTCTCCCTCTCTCAAGTTATCATTTTCAAATGCACTGCACATAACTGCCCTGGATAAGTACTGTGATCAGGGGTGGAGCAACCATTTGGTATCCACACTTGACAAAATGGACTGCTCAAGCCACACACCGTTCCATAAAATAATTAACTTCCAGCATTCAGACTGCTGCGTGTGTTGTCTCTCCAGTTGACTGGATGCATTTGTAGTATTGACTTAAAATTCCAATATTAATAATGCCACCATCAGACTACAATTTAGTTCTGAGCAGCCAGGATTTCAGAAATTTGGTTTGGTCCATAATAGTGAGATGTCTATAAATCAGGGAAGCAAGGGTTTAGTTGCTATTAAAATGCATGCCATGCCCATCAATCTTGTTGGGGGTTGTTAATCACTCACAGTGGCTCATTAAGCACCTTGGAGGATCAGTATACAATTCCAAGTGACTCTGATAATTGTAGATATTGCTAACTGAATTTATATGAGCTTGGTAAGGTTAAGTGGAAACAAGCAGCTGGTTGGATCCTTGATTACAAAGTGAAATTAAGAATGGTAAAAGTCATAAAACCCTAGGTAAATTCATGTTAATTCATTTTCACCTTTGTATGTTCACAAACAAGTTAAGATTCAAAAGGCCTATTTATTATAAGGTGCTCCTTAGTATCCAGTGTCTGCTTTTCTTCCATTCATTCATCAAAACTTTGTCAAATATCTGTTGTAGGTATAAACTGTGCAAAATGTTAATGACCAAGAGGTGAAAGATACAGCCCTTGCTTTCCAGGAGCTTCTAGTTGAGGAAGGTCAGGTATATGATCACATTATAACAGTTCTGTGGTCTGAGTAGCGTGATCATGGGTTGTCATGGCTGTTCAGCACTATGCAATCAATCCCAAAATGAAGAGATGGAAAAGGGAAGAGAATAAAGGGAGAAGAAGAAGTTTTCATAAAGACACATAGATAAAAGCAAATCATCTCAGTCACAAAAGGAGCAAAAATAATCCAAGTAGACATTTCTCCAAGAAGGTGTGCAGATGGCCAATGGCCAGATGAAAACATGCTCATCATCAATTACTGTTAAGAAAATGCAAACCAGAAACACAATGAGACATCACCGCATGGCTGTGAGAATGGCTATTCCAAAGCATTGGAAACAAGTAATGGAGAGGCTGCCAAGAAAAGGGAATCCTTGTACACTGTTAGTGGGAGTATAAATTAGGGCAGCTACTTTGAAAAACTGTATGGGGGCTCTTCAAGGTAAAAATAGAGCTACCATGTGAATTATCCATTCTCCTGTTAGATATATATCCAAATAATATAAAAACATTAATTCAAAGAGATATATGCACCCATATGTTTATTGAAGTACTATTTACAATTGCCAAGAAATGGAAACAGCCTAAGTGTTCATCAGCAGATGACTGACTGCATAAAGAAGATGTGGTCTCTGTACACAATGGAATACTGCACAGTTATTTTAAAAGAGATGAGGTATTGCTATTCATGACAGCATGGATGAGCTGGAGGGAATTGTGCTAAATGAAATAAGTCAGAAGGAGAAAGACAAACACCAGATGATCTCATTCATATGTGGAATATAAGGAAACAATGCAAAGGAACAAATAAAATAAAACAGAAATTAATCCTTGGATTCTGGGAATAGAACTGAGGTTATCAGAGTGGAATAGCATGGATGATGGGAGCAAAGGTTAGTGGGTTTCATTGGACAGTGGTGAAGTATTATTAGAAATTTGGTGGTGGGTGTGGTGTGATATTATATATTTGATGAAGAATGAAACTGCACATCTAAAACTTGCCTTGTAATAGATTTTGCTTCAATAAAATGAACCTGCATCAGACATAATTAAGACTGAGCCTCCAGAGAATACGGGCTATCTCAGCTATAGATCTCCAGCACCCAGCACTTAATGAAGGATTTTGTGAATGTAGAAGAAGTTAGGGGAAGGCCACATATCAGTAGACATGGGCAATGAGAATGAGGGGGTAGCCTAAAATGAAGGAATGAAGGAGATGCTAAGATTTCTGAGCATGTGGTGCTCAGAGTTCATAGTGTAGGGGGAGATATTGAGTCACGGGACCTTTACTCACAGAAATAGAGTTGTTGTCCAGTTTTGATTTTAGGACCAGGATTAGCTTAAGACAACACTAAGATGTCTAGCTATAGGGAAGTCTGTAGTTGTGTCCAGATACAGTCGAATATACATAATATTGCCATGCAAATGAGGTGGCCTTACCACTCAGGGCTACTTGACAGTCCTCAGTGCTAGAGGTCAAGGAACTCATTGCTACCTGTTCAAATTCCTTTTGGTTTTAACACTATAGGGGACACTCGAGACTAAAATTATCTAGAGGACTTGTTAAAACTTTGATGACTGAGCCCCAGCCAGCCATACAGTTTTTGATAAGACAACAGTGGGCGTGAGATCTGAGAATTTGCTCTTCTAACAATTTCTGAGTGATGTTGATGTTGCTGGTCAAGGAATGATTCTTTGAGAACCACCTTCCAGGAGCATATAGACCAAAAGACATTTCCCGGGAATAGCCTAGTATTTACTGGGACCACCAGAGTTACTGAAGCTTTACTAATATTCAGAGAGTTAAATCCTATTCATTATGTAGCTTGGGATTCCCTGTCCCCTTTAGAACAATGATCATATGGAAGGGCTGCCAGCTCTGGTGTTTGGACTGTCCTCTCTGCATAACTCAGGGAAAACAGTATCAGAGGTTTTGGAGAAAGCTATAAGAGAGATTATCAACCTCGGTAATCAGTGTTTACCAAAGTAAAATAGAAAGATGCACTGTATACATTTTGTTCCATACCTTGCCCTCCCAAGCTGATTAATAAGTTGGTTTGTTTTGTCCCTGGTCAATGTTTGTGGAAGCCTCTGAAAATTGTAGAGGTACAGACTTATAAGTGACAGAAGACTGTTACTCCAGGATTGAAAGTAGCATGGATAATTCAAAACTAGACTATTACCAGTTATAAATTCTTCAGTGAGCTTGGGATGAGGAAACTCAATGATCTTAATTGTCTGTTCTGACTTCCTCTCATCTTGAGCTCCACATTTATGATAAGGTAAACCTCTGAGAGGACCTGAGGTGTGCTTACTGCTGGGGCTTTCCATATAAAGATAGACATTGATGGAGAACTACATGTGACTTGGACCTTCCGCACCTGAAATTCTGTTCCCCCACCTCTCTGGTTGTCTGCTCTCTAGCAGGGAACAGGAAGTTCATAACCACTATTCCTCTGGAGATATTCCTTCCAGGTCGTTTTGGAGAACTGCGCAAACTCTCCCCAAACACATAGCTAAATATCTTCTCTACCTAAGGCACCTTCTTGACTTTAATTAAGTTGGTCTGACTGATCCAGGAAGTTGAACTAAGATTCAGATTTCTGTCAGTATGCATTCAGCAAACTCCTCCTTGTTTTGTATAGAAGCCACTTAAGGTCAATTGAGTGTCTGAGGGGGTTAAAAGCATAAAAATGGCAGGCAGGGGATTTACGAAGGATCTGAGAGTATCCTCAGTTAATCAGACAGTATTTGGGCAGCTGATGGGCAGGGATACTCGTCCTTCTACTGCTGAGTTCTGGACTCTGAAGCCATAGACTAGAGTAAGCAATAAACATTGCCTCTGTCAAAGGAACCTCCGTCTTTTTGTGTGTTTTTTGACATTTAAAAAAATATTTTATTGCGGTAACATTGCATTAGAACAATATATAGTTTCTGGTGTGCATCATTGTATCAACATCTGTATTTGCTTCATTAAGCTCGTGCCTCAAAGTTCAGTTCTATCACTCACCACATATTTGACCTTTTTTTATTCATCAAATCACTGTGACCTCTGTGAAGAGGGATATTTCCACCCCCATACTGGTCCTTCAACTCTGTAGCTTAAGTGTGAGATCAAATAAAGACCATTTGAAGCATTTCTCAATGGAGCAGCACTCTATGCCAGTTAACATCTCTAATGCCTTTACTCTTAAGAACTTCCATTTCTTGCCTGACATTGGTGATATGATCAATAAAAGGAGTAATGGAGTGAGGCTTAGAAGGATGAGGAAAGTTACTCAAGCTATCCCTTCATTGATGTGTTCAGTTACCTTGTCAGAGAAGAAAAACATTCCCTCTTCATTCTTAAGTTCAGTGTTTGGGGGCCCTGTGCATTAAACTGAAAAAAAGATAGATTAACAACAAAAAAAGGCATACCAAATGAGTGTCACAAAATGAGGCTCAAAGAAGCCAGTAGAATTTAGTGTTTTGCATACCATATTAATGAGGGGACTGGATTGGGATTTCAGGGGGCAATCCGTGGTAGAAAATGACTGAGAAATACATATGGAGGGGCAACTAAACCTGGCAGGTTTGCTTTAATAAGGTCCATTTATATAATTACTCCTCCTTGTGCCAAGTTCTCATCTGTTGTGATAGGATTCACTCTTTCCCCTGGTATAGGAAGCCTGGTTTAAAGAAGGATTTGTAACAAGTTTAATTATTTTGGAAGACTTTTTTCAGGCAGAAAGGGGCCAGAGGGAAGTCCCATATCTGTTGATTCTGAAAGGCCTCCAATTCAAAATTATTCATATGCCACAGAGGTATAATTTGGATCCTTTTAATGTGTTCATTCATTGATACATATGTACCAAAAATATATTATATGCCAGGTATTGGGTATAAAAGAGTGACCAAAATTAAGTCCTTACTCTTATGAAACGTTTCATTCTAATGGAAAGTCAAATAATAAGTAATATTAATTTGTTATATTTACTACATACATACACATGTGATTTCAGTTAGTGATACATTCTGGATATAAAGCTTATTAAGTGAATAAAAAAGAGATTGAGGTAGCTAGTTTAGACTGGGTAAGCAGACGTGGAATTTTTTGGAGGCAATATTTGAGAATCAATAAGAATTTTTGAAGCAGTAAGACTGATGCATATTTGGGAGAAAAATATCCCACACGAACTAGATAGTAAGTGCAAGTGTTCTTAGAACAGAAGAGACGTGTCTTACCCTGGAAATATCATGGGTCTCAATGTAAGGAAAGGATGAGGGAGAGAATGATGTGGGTGAATAGGTAAGGCCCAGATTATACAGTACTTATAGTCCATGATGAAAAATTCTGTTTTCTCTAACTTTCATGGGACTTCATTGGAGACTTCAGAACTTTCTTCTTGCTGAGTAGAGATTAGGCAACATAAATGGGGTAATAATGATACAGGGAGATGCCATTAGAAACCACAGTGGTTCAGACTAGGATAGAGTGGTAGGGTCAGTCAGAGAGCTTGGATTTGGGATACATTGCAAAGATATAGGTAATATTTGCTATAATGGATTATATATGCAGCATATGAAAAATTGACATTTATTTCTAAATTCTTGCCTGGGGAAAAAGGAGAAAAGTGCATGAAAAATAGTAAGATGCAGAGAAAGAGGAAATCAAAGTTTTGTTTTGACCTTGTTCACTTTCAGGGACTCATTAGACCTTCCGTGTGAGAGCCATAGGCTTATAAAGGTCTTTAAAGATGTAGGACTGAATGAGATCTCCCAGGAATAGGGTTTTAGAAAAGTTGCTGTGGACATAGCCACATATTTTCAAAAAGAGGAAGGGGAAATGCTAAAAGGCGACTGGGAAACAACAGCTATAATAGATAAGGAAAACCAGGTGAATGTGATATCCTTGAAACCAAATAAAGAAAGTACATCAGGAAAGGGGGAATCACAATGTCAAATGTTGCTGAAAGTTGAATTACAAACACACACACAGAATTGTTCACTGGATTTAGCAATATGGGGCTTAATGTTGATTTTGAAAGAAGGTGTTTTCCTTGGACTCATACATTCATACCTCTTTGTAATGCGTTACAAATAAGCTAGGAGTTAAGGACATAAAGAGTGGCTGTCACTGTACAGATAATGTCATTTATGTACTAATGAAACAGTCTCTGTTGAGTATTTACTATGTGTTTATATATTGCTAAATGGCACATGTTTTTTCTAGTGTAAAAGGACACTGATTAAAATCATTATAATACTCCAAGACAATTATAGTCAGATCTCTGAGAGAATGAGAGAAGTCCCTTCTTTGACAGTTTAAGACTCAGTTTCACAGATAAGGTGACAGGGGAGTTCCTCTGGGAGTTGGAGTATAAGCTCACCTGTAGAGGAGGAGGAGGTCAGAAATGAGGACATAATATGAGTAATTATGAAAGTACAAAAGACCAAGGCTTGTCCTGTGAATATCATGAAAGTCCACATGATTGGACACCAAGATGCTGAGAGTGACATAAGGTGGATGCAGTGATGAGGTCATTGGGAGAACTGACAAACTTAAAGATATATATTCATGGATTGGATATATTTTAGAAGGATTATATGGAATGGATAACAGGAGAGACTAGAGACACAGAGTCCAGTTTGAAACTTTTAGTAATAATTCAGAGACATGACAAAACCCATAGTAATCTGATGCAAATTAGTGAGTCCCCAAGGTTGAACAATTAAGCACATTTTTAATTGTTATGCCCATGATAATAACTTTTAATGATTGGATTGTCAGTTGAGGCTAGAAATAAATAAAAACATTGTATTTCTTATTCCGTATTAAAATTTTGAGGCTAAAAGTTAAAGCTGTTTCCTAGTTAAATAAAAATATGTGATCTGTGTTAATTTCTATTATAATTTAGCAATAGGATGTTGACATGCCTACACAATAAAAAAAGAAGGTGGTCTCTGTTCAATAGCCAACATTTTAGGCAAAAATCAAGTAAGACAGTAAATTATTGGAAGCAATAATGAATTATAAAAATGTGCTTTATTTGGATTTAGTAAAATGGAATGTGTTAAAACATTTGTCCATGTAGTAATGGGATTTGTTTCAAAGAGGCAGGAAAGAAGGATATGAGGCCAGGGTTTAATAGTGAAACTTAAAGTTCAACTATGATCAGGAAATTAAAATTGAACAGAATACATTTTTAAGGATTGAAGGAGATGCTTGTGAAATTGAGGAAGGTAGGGAAATAGGACTAAATTACTGCTAACACTCTGGGAGGAGCCAGTACCTTACGGCAATCTTTGATGTTGTGACTGAGAAATCTGGTATAGAAGATACCAAGATGATTTCTTAAACTGCAAGCCACCTTGTTGTCTGGAAATGGGACATGGAGAACAAAATGACTCATCGAAGTCATGTCATCTTCCATCCCTCCTATAAACAAAACAGAGGTCATGTAAAGCCATCTTGTAGTCACTGCAGTCCATTGTTTCTAAGATGTATGTGGGCACTGGTATGAACTGGATCATACTGTCCATGTTGTAGTCATTTGAATAGTTGATTTGTGTGCATTAGTATGGTAATAAACAGAATATTTGGATCATTGAATGCTATTCTTGACTGCCATTCACTAGCCAGGCTACCTTCATTTCCTTAACTAATCTCATGTTTACATTCCTCTTCAGTAAAATGCAGCTGGGTTCCTTCTGCTTTCAGAGTTTGCAAACTTTATGAGACATCAGAATATAAATGTTGATGTTATTTTGAGGTGGGACACCAGGTAACTATTCGCCACAAGGTGAGGGAGAGCAGAGCTTGAGTAGAGACTATGGTTTCCCAAGAAGATTGTTGAAATTGGCAAGCTGAGGAAAACTGAGATAGACCGTACATTAGATGCATGCTCTGTAGCTCTCAATGTTGAAAGAACAAAATAATTTTCATCTTTTAGGTCTAAATATCAACATGATACAAACCTCTATGTCTCCTCTCTCTGATTTCTTTTCTTTTTAAAAACAAAAGCCCAGACTTGATCATATCCCTATTTATAAGTGTGATGGTGCTTCTTGCTTCTAAAATCCATGTTCCCTAGCATGGGGTCCAAATTCATTAAAATGTGTCCATCTGTAAGTGAAGCGCCGTGTCACAGACACATCAACACACTTTCTAAATGCAACATGCAGTTTCCCTACTATTCCTCGAGTACAGCAGGTACTGTACTCCGTTGTGTCATTACACGTGTATCTTCTGAACAATTCTCTAAATCTCATTGGCCAGACCAGCCACGCCAGCGTCATCTTGGAAGCTGTTAGATATCTAGAATCTCGGATTGTTCTGTGTCTGAAACACTGGTTGTGGAGCCCCAACTTTCCATGTAGTAACAATCCTTTCAGATGATTCAGTGCACACTAAAGCTTGAGAACCACCCATCTGGAATATTCTTTGATAGCTCTTCTAGCAAGTATCAGATTGAAAGTATCACACTGAAAGAATCTCCTTGAAAGCCAAGAGCATTTCTTTGCCACCTCTCTGTCTGCAGGGCATAGTATACTATCTGGCCCATAATTAAAGCTCAATAAATGTTTTCTGTGCCCACAAGTCAGTTAATCAAATATTTTGTTTCTGCCCTTGAGATATCTAATGTTGTTTGTAGAAGAACACACATAATCCTATGGATTAACAAGAGAATAGTTTATCGCCATCTCTAGTAAAATACAAGACTGTGTAATACCTGCTAGACACTGTCAGTGAACCAGAGTTGGACAGAGGGTTCAGATGAAAGAGAGATCATTACTGATTAAGTTACCTGGCGAAATCTTTGCTGTAGACATGGGGGAGATGTTAAAAGCAGAATAAACTGTGGTGAAGAGGTCGGAGCTGATAGAGGCACAAGTTTGTGTGGAGAAATAAGAGTGGTAGTTAACACTGGATTCCAGACTACACAAATGGGACTTGAGAGGATCATCAGAAAGAAAGATTGTCTGGGGTGGTAACATGTTGTGCATTTAGACATGTCCTGGGCTTATCCCAGGCAGAATATAGAGCCAGATAACTAGAGTTTGCTTGAACAAGAACCTTGGTATAACACAAATAGTAAAGCTATAGTCTGTGCAGCTTTCAGCTTGCCACAAAAATAATTTGGGGTTGTAAGCATTAGTTTCTGCATGAACCCAAAGAAAGACATGCTTTAACGAAGTGGTTTATAATTCCTTATTCTATAATTGTCTTTACTAAAAATATTTTAGAAATATTGGTTGGTAGGCTCTACTCCACTCTAAAAAGCGATAGCTCTTATAAATAGATTGTTTAAAGGAAAAGGCCCATTTGTCTTTGGGAAAAGGCAAGGGGAAAAGAAAAGATTGGAGCTTGTAATACTGCCCAGATAGCAATAAAATACGAGTGAGTTCCTATCTTTAAAAATGTATTTTCTCTACCTCTCTGTATATATACACATCCTCGGATTGTTATAAAATGGCGTGTGTGTGTGTGTGTGTGTGGAAGCGGTACCTTACTGGGTTATTCATTGGATTTTTAGAATATATTTGTTGGTCTGGTGTATATACTAGCTATGGAATATAATCAACATTATTTCTCATGTAAGTGTGGAAAGTCGATTACAGTCTAGGCATCTATTTGTCCATTGTGTGTAGAAGTCTGTATATTTACTTCTGAATTCAAGTGTGAGAGATCTGTCTTTGGCTTCAGATGCTTCCACTGAAATACTCGAGGAGATGCTCATTTTCTTCCTTCAGTACTGACATAGTACTACTTGCCTCCTCTTTTCCTGGCGCAGGTAATAGCAATTATATAAATTAGGATCACTTTACAGAATAATAAGCAGCAAACATTCTACCACCAGGTTTACCCAGGAAGCTGAAAAAGAAATTGTATAAAGAAATAGAATGTCCTTTTTGTTACCACATTGGAATTTTGCATGCAACATTATGCCTTTTCTCCTAGGGGATTTAACCATGCAGAACTGAAGACATTAGCCAGTTCTTCGGCAGATGAATACTATCACTTGGGAAAGAGGCGGAAAATGTACTCCCTATAGGTAGAGATTAGAGGAGGAGAGCTATATGAGTGGTTGTGTTTATCCTAACCTGGTAGAGATTCTTTATTTTAAATTCTAAAATCAGATATCTAGCTTTTATAACTTCAAAATCAGGTATCAAATATTGTTTGTCAGGTGACTGAAGGAAGAGTGCCTCTACTGGATTTAAGGGTGCAATATATCTCATAGTCTTTTATAATGTGGGAACTAGTTGATTCTAGAATCTACTTCAGCTCTAACTTTTCACATTTTGAGTGTGGGTTTTCCATTTGCATTGTAATAGGAAACTTTTATGGGCTCAGTTGGTGATGATTTTACTCTGCGACATGTTAGGCTTCAATTTGTCTCCCCAGAAAATGTAAGGATGAGTTGAGGGGGGATTGTCAATTAGGTGAGCCTCTGCCAGTCAGGAAAAAGCAAACAAAATATTGATAGGGAAAATGATATTTTTAAATATGTAAGACTAGATCACAGAATAAATGAAACAGGTTCAGACTTAAATTGTAATACAGAAAAGGGTAGTAGCCATTGAAAAATATTTTCGAAGCTTGGTTTGTTTGTTTTTTCTTTATCTGATGACTATGACTAGTTAAATTTTTAAAAATATTTTTATTGCAGTAATTATGCTGCACAATAAAATAATTTCCTATGTATAGGTTGCCCATTTCTTAGATATATTTTAACACACCCTGTCCTCCAGCACATCCCCAGTTTTTCTTCATGACTGGTTAAATTTTGATATTCTTGATGTCGATTTGGTGTATTTGTAGCTGAATGCTAAAGCGCCTGTTTAATACCAAATGTATTTCATGCAGTTTTTTAAAGTTTTTATTAGAATATTAGAAAAAAAATCATTCGGCAAAGGGGCAGAACTATCAAAATATAATAAGAAAATTTCATTCTGCCATCAGTTAGCATTGGTGTCCATGTATTCTCTAATTTCCTCTTCTTTGTTCTTAATGCAAGACCTTAAAATTGCCTTCTGATTTATCTGTATCACCTATTAGATTACAAACTGCATGAGGTCAAGATTATTGTCCATTTTACTTGTATCTCAATTCTCAGCATATGCCCAGTGCCTGTCATAAACCAAACAGTCCAAAAATGCTACAGGAAGGAAAATGGAAATAGGCATTTCTCTGAGGACACATATCTGTGCTACAATGGACAAATCAATTTTTCTCTGTAATGTTTTTTGAATTTTTGAATCTGTAAAATGACTCTCCTCCAGCTCTAATATTCTGTGATTTGATCATTTCCGCAATCACATTTTCTTTAATAAATTTTGCATGACATTAGCTATTTTTAGACTAGATATTACCTTGCTCTATTTTTTTTCTCACCCTAGGAAATAGAAGTATCAAATGAATTTTCCATTTTTGTAAGTTATTGACACACATCACAGTTGGGTATCTCTATGATTAACTTTTATACTGAATATTCAACATGAGTTTAGGGAAAAGATCATGTATCAGTACCCCCTGTCTATACAGAATTTTAGATAAAACAGAAATACATATCACAGGATCATGCTGTGTGCAGAGTCTGTAAAGGCAAAAACATTTGTGGTAGCTGTTGATTTTTCTTGGGCAGGTTGAATGTAGAAAGAGAGAGAAGAGACTCCAAAAATGAATAGAAAAGACATGTACTGAATCAAATAACATGAAGCTTTAGCTAATAAGTAAACACTACTTTAATAAGAATGTGAAAATTATATTGGCTCATAAGGAAAAATATTAAAGAATGCAGATCATCAAAGAGAAGAAATAAATCACTCCTTTAACATCACTTTTGAAGAGAAAATAGCTTTTGACATTTTAATAATGTCCATGGTGAACCATTTCCTAATAGTCCTTTTTCCTGTTATGTACGTTTAATTTTAAATATTCATATTTTATGAAAATATAATATCTGTGTTGTGACATGTTTTAATTTACAACATGCATTTTGTTTTAACGTGCTACTTGTGTCCTTAAAAAGTAAAAAGATGTTATCAAAAATGGTCTTAAACTGTCAATGGAGAAAAAGGTTAGGGGTATATATAGTGTTTCAGAAACTCAATATCAAATTTTTATTTCCTCTCATACTTCCATTTTAGACTATAACTGTGACTATGATTCTAATACCTACAGCAGAGATCAAATCCTACCTTTGAATGTATCTTGCTTTTGATCTCTGGCAGTGCCCTAGATCACGCCACTCCTGTTTATTGCATCAGTCTTAACCAATTTTGCTCCAAATGTCATCTCTTTATTATATTTATCAACTGTTGTTAGAACAAAGCACACTCCTTTTTTCTTCTTCAGTCTAGTGATTATTCTTGTTTGGATGTTATAGAACCAGTGGTGATCTTGAGTTCTGAAAACCCTGTCTCCTAATTGAGCTATTTCAATCTAGCCATGAGAATTTAGAGCACTTATACTGCAAGGAAGAAAAAAATCCCTACAGTAGAAATATTCTTCTTTGCTTTCAAGTTTCCTTTGTCCACACTTTCGAATGACTAGTTAATGGTTTGTTACATCCATGCCAGTAATTATTGAAGCAGTCTTACCTTGTTGAACATGTTAGTTGCTTCCAATATTTTCTCTCTACATTTTTTATTGTTTCGTTTCATTTGCTAGATACTTATTAGGATCTTGAATTCACCCCTCATTCTGTGTGTATTTCACACCACACCCACCATCCGAGTACCAGTGTCCTTCACCGCCGCCTTGTTAACTGATCTCGTAATTTTTAATGATGAAAATGTTGCGTCAATATCACTAAAGTGTTAAGAATCTGAAATAGAACAAAACAACAAGAAATTAGCTATCATCTTGCTTTGAGCCCTTCAGGATCTCCTTCCTTGTTTCTGTTTACAGTTCATCCTTCATCACTTCAGTACACAAACTATTTCTTAAAGGGTGTATAGGAGGAGGAAAGTATCCATTTTCCCCAAAGGCATGGCATATGAACGTTGATCATCTGAAAATCAAAGGGGCCTTGGCTATCCTCCATTCTCATGATATTAGTGTTCCGTTTGCACCTACTGCTGTTATGATTTGCCATTACTCTCCGTGATGGTTAATTGTATGTATTAACTTGACTGGTTCAGACATTTGGTCAGACATTATTCTGGGTGGTTCCATGGGAGTATTTCTGAATGAGAGTAATACTTGGATGAGTATAGACTGTGAAACAGCAGATTGCCCTCCCTAATGGGAGTGAGCCTTGTCCAACCATTTGAAGGCTTTGAATAGAACAGAAAGGCTGACCCTCCACCAAGTATGGGAGAATTCCTTCTACCTGAGTACCATCAAACTGGGACATTGAACTGGGACATTGCTTTTTCTTGCTTTTGAACACAAATCGAAGCATCAGATCTTCAAACTGGAACTACATCATTGACTCTCCTGGGTCTCTGGCTTGCTGACTCACCCTGCAGATCTTGGGACCTGTCAACCTCAGTAACTGCGTGAGCCAATTCCTTATAATAAATCTTGTTTTATCCTGTTAGTTATGTTTCTCTGAAGAGCCTTTACTAATGTACTCCCTATTTAGCTTTCTACTGCCTTAGAGATCTTCAACGTAAGGGTATAACCCTTCACTCCTGATTTTACTAGCTCTCTTTTGCTCTTAGTTCATGGTCAGATGATACTTCTGAGGGCATCTAAAAATAACTTTATTCATAATGCTGTGGTTACCCATCCACTGCAGGACATCTGACTCTTTGGTCTCAGACCAGAGTATTTAAATCAAATAATGCCTCATCAGATATATTCTTCTTTCCCTCACTAGTGTCCTCAAATGGGACTTGCACCATTGAAACATCACTTCAAAATAATTCATTAAGTATTAAATGCTAATTAGGTTTGCAGTTGAAAGTCCTGCCTTCTAAAGGATCTCTTCAGATTTGAGGAAAATTGCTTTCTTCGTTTACCTAAGAAGGTCAGTTTTGATGTAAAGGTAGATATAAGATTTGACTCAAAGGAAAAGGCATCAGCTTTGCCTTCGTACTGAAGAAACACTTCCCTCCATTTCATGATACTTTTACCTGTCAATTGATAGCCTTACTCAAGTGGAGACCTTGAAATGAAGAGTTGGAACAAGAGGAAATCCCCATTATATGAGAAAGTTCAGTACAGATATGCAGAAAATCATTGAGATTAGATTAAGCAATATCCAGCCAGATACACTGATACAAATTTGACTCCCTGACTCTCAAGGCAGGGGACAGAACATGTTCCACTAGATACGAATAAAAATAAATTCATTGATGGAAATGTTAGCATAAACACTATCTATTACAAAAGCTGTAAAGCGTCCTCATTCTTTTCTCTCTAAATATCCTCTCCATTAGATGAAAAATGATTGCACAGAGAGATCAGATAACACCTTTAGTACTTCACCTTGAAAATCCCATTCAAATCTGTTCAAATAACCAACTACTAAAAAGGAGAGAAATTATTTAATTTAATTTCAGACTTTCACCTTAAAAATAGCATTTACCCCTGTTCTGATTGCACTCAGATCCTTTCCTGGAGATTAGCTTATTAAGAACTATGAAATTATAGTTACTGATAGAAGTTAATTTTATATCTGTCCATCTTCTGGCATCATATTGACTCAAGGGGAAGAATTTTTTAAATTACTTTATTTTGGAACTGTTTTTGCAATTGACCTTTTCAAGGGAAAGTCATTTCAATACTGTAATCCTACAGTATTTTTATACTTTGATTAATTTTAATATTTTTCTAAGCAGAACAATGGATGGACTAGAAATTAACGGTTATATCTATAAGCTTAAATATGTTTTCAGCCTCTAAAAAGTCAACATTCAATCACATCTGAAATTTACAGGATAAAATTTTGAAAGCCTTCAATTATAAACATTATTTAAGGGAGGAAATCTACTTTGCCATACATAGAACTTGCACTTTACTCTTATAAATTGAGTCTGAGATAGCATTCTGTGAAGTTTCAACATAATAGAATCTAGTAACTTCCATGGAAATACTATCCTATGAGTTTCTGCTTTAACACTGAACTGACCTTGTAATTAATGTTGTACGCTATCTTTTCATTATATGCTGGATTATAAAATATGACTTATTGGCAGCATAAAGACACAAAGTTCTGAAATATAATTTATAACCATGAAAAAGGAGTGATCTTTGAGTGACAGCTAAATTTGAATAGATTGGATATTATGAAACATGAATAATGAAGCATTTTAAAATCAGAATTTGAGTTAAATCATTAATATGATTGTTTTAGAAGAAAATATGCATCTATCATGTAGCCAAGATTATGTATATAAATGCAGACATTCATATTGTGTGAAATAATGAAAATGAAAACTATTTTACAACACTATTCTTACTTGATTTTTCTTTAAGTTTAAATCACTTTAAAGGTCACAACTAGGTTTACTCATTTTAAGTTGTCTGTGTTATTGTGTTTAAGGTGTTAATATAAATTCTCTAGTGATTCTATTTAAAGCTTAAAGTATCATCTGATCATTGTTATTCATTCAGTTGTAATTGTGTGCAAATATACTGCCCTCAGAGATGTTTTCATTTATGGTCACTAAATTTTCCTGAAGTTCTTACCTGAGATAATTGTTAGGGTTTAAATACAATCTCTCTGACTGGAATCTGGTGAACAGTTTTGATTAATGCAATGAAAAGTGGGCACTACTTACACTGGGGTGGGGATAGATCAGGAATCCTTGGAGGAAGTACATGGAGACTTTTAAATAGGTGAAAATCCTGTTTATAGTTAAGTGCATCTAGAACCTAAATCCATTTTTCATTTAAACACAAAATGAGTTTTTTTAAAAAGAGTGGGGTTTTTTATAGTTGCTGGTTTTTTCTTTTAGGAATGAGATGGCAGTGGTCAAAACTTTATAGGAACAGTGTTTCCCACATCAGAAAACCAGATCTTCAAAAGTAGTCCTGCTCATGGAACTGGAGTGTTCCATACAAGTCATCTGCATTCAGTTGGCATTTGGAAATGTCCACATTCAAGGGGATTCTACACATAGATTACCCTTTATTTTTATAGCAAAATGAAATGATAAATAAATATTGCTTATCAGTAGTATATAGTATTGCCTCCTCAAACGGGTCAAAATTATGCTTTCTAAAATAAGGAGTATGTAGTATAAAAAAACAAAACAAAACCCAAAATACGCCTAAGTAATTAAACCTACAGTTGGCTAATGAGAGAGGATGCATATTACCAATATCTCCTCCTTTTGTGCTAAACATACTTCTGGCTTTGCCACCTCAATTATAGTTCATCTCACCCCATTCCCAAATTCTGTGGAGGATCCTGTCATAGCCAGTTCTGTCGAATCACTGCCCAGTGATGAAGACACAACATACTTTAACAAAACAACATGCCTGTCAGCTTAATTCCCTTCTTCCCATCGGTAGTATCAGTGATGATCCTATTCTTTTGTTATAAACGATAGCATAAGTGAGGAGTCACCAGAAAAAATGGTTGTATAAGATTGTACACTGTGAGAAATGTCTGCAAGTAGGTCAACTAGTTGTATTTCTCTTAACCATATACTGGGACCTAGAAACAAGTTTGCCAATGTTCATGCATATAATGGACTTTTTCTTATGTATATCTGAAGCCAATCTATTTCCGGAGCAGTCCTTGATTGAGTGATATATTTGGGAAAATGGTTTTCGTTCTATTCAAACAAATTGTTCTAGTAAAAGTGGGGTTTATTTATATTTTATTTTACTATTATTTCATTAGTTTGCAACACTATGTAAGTTTCAGGAGAATAGAAACATACTTCAGTCACTTGTTTATATCACATGGCACCCACCACCAGAGTTCTAGAGTCATTCACACAACCACCATTTTCACTCCTTCAACTCGAGTTTCCCTCTGCTCTTCTCCACTGCACCCCTCACCTTGTAACCACAGTATTGCATCAGAGTCCTGCGAATGTCGTTGTCCTGTGTTGGCTCATCCATGCTACATCTTTATAGTCCACACAGGAATCGAATCATATGATATTTTCTTTTGCTTTCTGGCTCATTTCACTAGGCTTTATTTTTTAACACAAAATATTCACTAGATGCACTTTCAGAGAGCAGTGATCAGTCATTAGAACTTCAGAAATTGATTGTTTTGTAGGGACTCAGACTATAATTGAAATGTCATCAGGAGGATAAGATGTACCTTCAAGAGAGGCCATTTATGTGCCTTTGTTTGCAGCTAATTTATAGAGTCATCATGAGAAGAAAGATTCTTCTCTTAGTAAAAAATCACTTAATGGTGGATTAACACTTGAATTTAATCTCTTCTCTCATTCTGTTTTATATCTACATTTATTCAAGTGCTCATGAGTGTGGGGCTGCTGTGAAACTCTTTCTACATTATCCCAGTCTTATGATATCTGCCATTGATTATTTCTAATAGCATATATATATACATACATATAAATAGTGATACTTAAACTACACTGTACATATTCACTAGAAGGATAATTGTTAATAATTTGAATACTAGCAATGAAATTCTTGGCTATTTCCAACAAGATAAAGCTTATGTAATGTCTCAGTGGAGCAGTGATGCCATGTTCAAAAATAATAGTAGACATTGACCTAATCACATTTCAGTTGGACTAAGAATTGTCTCTCTCAAATATAAGTTCCATGATTTTGAGATCAATTTATACTAGGTGCTAGAGTGCTTTTATTTTATAAGTTATCACTGATAAATCATGTGCTTAATAGCCCCAGTATTTTCTCAAGACATTTACATTTCTGGTTAAACTAAGATTTAGTCTTACTTATAAATCTGGGAATAACTAGCTTTTCCTGAAAAATAAGCTGTTGCTCAGTGCACAGGAATATTTGCATAAGTGAAACCAATTTTTATTTCAAAGAATGCTTTATCAACTTCATTTCAAATTTTTTTCTTAAGAGTTATCCCGTGTTTCACATTAATGTTTCTTGAACTGGATTGTTCATTTAAATACATTTGGATAAAATATGGTGGTAGGTGTGGTGGAAAATATAGCTGAAATGTAATTTTAATATCCTAAGTGGAATTTAGCATTGTGAACTAAAGAACTAATAAATATTACTATGAAAAATTAAAGAAAAGCTGCAGAAGAAATCAAGGTGAACAGAGTCCCGCAGGCAGGAATTAAGAGGAGGAACCATTTTTATTTATTTTGTTAAGTTGTTTATCTTGGTCTTTTCCCCCAGCCCTGGTATGTAGGTGGACTGCCCTTGGCCATAGGCAGTGGACAAAACCACTACATCAGAGGGCATGCCTTAAATTTTTTATTAAGTGAACTTTCATAGGTAACCTGTGGTCCTATTTATTACTTAAAAATATAGACATGGTATTTATTTATTTTTAAGTGAACTAAACTATGTTATATAATAGAACTTATATGTATGACTTTTAAAAATTGTGTATATACATTTAAATGTTTTAATAGGACATTAAATGTTTTTCTGTTTTCATCCATCTGATTTTAATGAGTTAGGAGCAATATAAGAAACAAGTTATAAACTTAGTTTTGAGAAATAGAAAGAAAAATCATCCTATTATTCACCCCACTCAGTATGGACTAATAAAATCCAGTATTTTGAAGTCATTTTAATAAAAATATAGTATGGAAGCATTGTTTTCACGGATTTTTTTAACTGTAAAAGTGTTCATTCTTCTAAATATAGGGGTGAATTTACAGCTTATTAAAATAGTTTTAAATGTACAGTTTGCTATGAAGAGAATCTTTGGTCAGGTATTTTCAGCAATAGGAAAAATGAAAATATTGAGGAGACTGTAATTCAAGAAATATTAAGCTCAAATTGAGTTCACAGTTTATTCAAAGCTCTGAGAATTGATTGCAAGGAGACAAAGCAGTACCAATAGCAGCGGTAAAGTAAGGAAAAAAATAACAGTGAGTGTGGATGGAAGGTGTATTATATTCCTGCCCTCTCCTAAACTTGCCATGACTTTCACATTTATGAGGTTTGCATAATTACTCATAATAATCCTTCCACCTGAGGTCTCCTGAGGTTAAGTAATTTTCCCAGTGTCACATGGGCATTGAGTTATTAAAACCTAGATTTGAATTCCAGCCTGTCCAATAGCAATCTGATCTTTTAATGACCACTGTCTCTCTAAACTCAAAATCGAGGTGAAAGGAAGAAAAAAATAAAACAGATAAGATAGTATACCACAGCATATAACAAATATAAAAGGATATAAAAACTTCTCTGTGACGTTTTGATGTCTTTGTCATAGAAAGACTTTCATGTGAGCGTTTTCCATAACTCATGCAGTTAAAGTGCTAATTACGTTGAGCTCACCAATTAGGGTGAGTTGTGTGGCAGCTTGATAAACTCTGGCAACTCAGCATCAACTTGCATGAATAGAGAAAACTATTTATTTGCCTCAAGAACCTGAAAAAATAAAGACGAATACATGAATAGCAACATGGAACTGAGTACAATATAAAGCTCTTCTCAAGCAATTGATGTACTTGCTGCTGAGTTATTGTTCTAAGCAAAGGGAGGATGGTGAAGGGAGATGGAAAGTTAAAAACAGAACTCCTAGAAGGAGATAATGATAGGAGGGAAGCAAAAAAGGTTCCAAGCTACCAAATGCTATGTTTTCTCATTGCAGTGGAAGGTCAGCTGCTTTAAAAAATATTTATAAATCGAAAAGACAATTGTAAAGGAAGAGGTGATGAGAATATGTGTGAATACAGGAAAGCTGGCCCCTAGGTTTCAGTCTTCTTTGTGAGAGAAACACATTTTTATTAGCTCTAATAGCCAAAGAAGACTGTCGGGGGGAAAATAATCAACAAT
>RJWH01007414.1:0-40560 GCA_004363575.1 Solenodon paradoxus | reverse complement strand
AAAATGACTTTTGTTCTGAAGCTGAAGCACAGGAAAGGCCAAGGGTCTGGTAACGTGCAGAGATGCCCGTTTTATTCATACTAGGTGACTGCATTTCAGGTTGGTGACATCAAGTTACAGCCTAATTACCAACTAATTTTGTACCTCAGAACTACGAATCAACAATCCAATTCAGCAAGGATACGGTGTCAACACTTAAATGGAGGACGGGGTTTCCAGATAAATGGTCTGGGTTTTCCGAGTGTTCTATGTGGAGTCAAGACCCTGGCTGATAGGCTTAAACCCTGCAAATCCTTATGCCAAAGCCCTCCATCCCAAATCCTAAGAACATAGTTATTTTCCTTTTCGTGGTCAGTTCAGCCCAAATAAGGAAGCAAGCTACCCGGGGCTAGGCAAGTGGGTCCAAGCCCTGCTCTTAGTTCACATCACTCCCACCCTGGGGCATAGCTCTTTCTGTAGGTTGTGAGGGAAAAGCCACACTTCTGATCACTTCTTTCTTTTTAGTTCCACTTTGAAAAGGGGAAGTCAGAGGTGACCAAAGGTGGACGCAGGCACCTCAGCAGAGTGCCAGTAGCCCCCGGCCGAGGTGGGCCGAGTCAGAGACCTATGCTGACAAGGTGCTCCTCTGAGAATGTGGGGCTGAGTGCATCTTCTTGGGAAGAAATTATGAACAAAATTCCTAGATTGTAGGGGCTGTTCATATGAGAAGGCAGAAACTTGGAAAAGATCAAGGAAGAAAGAGATGAGGAGGGAATGAGAAGCTCTTATTCACATGGTAGGAGCTTATTAATAAAAGTAAGCAGTTACTATACGACCATTACCATAGCTACTCTTTTACTCACCAGAAAAGAACACAAGCTTCCTGTGAGATCTGGAGATCCCTTGCCCAAAGAACTGACTGACAAGCTGGCGTTTTCCCCACAGACCAAATTAGACTAAGTCACCTAGGAAAGGCTCTAGGCGCAGGCCTGACGAGAAGACACGTGTGCGCCCCGATACCAGAGGCAGAGGCAGAGCACCAGTGCGCTATCCCTTCACGCTCACTTGGCAGAAGAACATCCTGGCAAAACTTCACCAAGAGCTAGAGGCAGAGAGAGTGATGTAGTCCCAGTTCTGGCCGGGCTATGCCAGCCCCGTGAATCCCAAGCAGAGTCTCCAAATATGGTGGGTTCTTCTGCCTCTGAGGGGATGTGCACCCTAGGGTGCCAGCTGAGGAGTTAATGCAGAAAACAAGGCACCACAGAGAGGTTGGACACTTGGGTTGTGTGACTCGGGACACGCTGGAAAAAGTCCAAGGGCGGAGGGAAGGAAGGAGAAGAGGAGAAGGAGAAGACTGAGTTTTAAATAATGTCTCGTGAAGCCAGAGCCCACTAGATGGGCTCTGGTTTGAGCTTTTCTGCTAGGAAGTCATTCACAAAGGCCTCCACAATGGCAGGGGTGATCTCTTCCACATCCATCACGTACTTGGCTCGGGCTGACATGTCCAGAATGGTGAGCAAAGGGGCAGCCTCGGGCAGGTTGGTGTAGTCTCGCAAGGAGTCAGTCATGTCATCCTGGAAGTCACCAGAAGAGAGAGCGCCAGTAAGTTTTCAAGAAAGAACGTAGAGTTCCCTGGGCCCAGATTCCCCAGACAGCAAGCAAGAGAGCCACTCTTTCGTGGGAAGAGCAGGCCACTTTCCAGGAAAGGTGCGCTCTCAGAAGGGAGAGCAGTGGACCCTGCTCTGCCTCGGGGAAGAGGGAGGCATCACCCCAAATCATCGGGCAAGCTGTCCTTTCTTGGTATGAAAACAACTTTAATATATCCTCTACTTTGCACAAATGTGATGTCCTTTGACTTAGTTTTGTAATCAACTCCCTGTTGTTTGTAGACCCTTTGTGGCTTATCGGAGCCAATCTGGACTCCAATTCTGAAACGCTTTTAAACAGACAACGTGCCTCCCAACCCGCCCTTGTGGTTTCAGGGAGGCAGGAGTTGCAGAGCCAGGCAGAAGCGGACAAGAAGACACCGCTGAAGTTACATGGGTTTGCTGTATCTATCATCCATTCCCAGCGACTATCCAGACGAGTTTTCCCAGTGTCAGGTGCAGCCTTATTCAAACACGAAGGCAAGTACAGAAATCCAAACACAAGGAGAAAAGATCTGTAAGGGAATAACCATTTAAGGTTCTCTTTCATGCTGATGACCCCCATTTGGGAGATAACAGAAAATGGATTCTATACACCTATCATAAGGTGGTCTCTCTGTAAAGTGTGCAGTATTGATATTCTAAACTGGATGAAAAGGGTCAGAATGAATGAAACGGTTTTTCCCATACCTGCAGAGAAAGGGCATGGAGTATTCCTGGTTTCAATGCTGGCATGCAGGAGGCATGAAATGTATAACTCACCAGTGTCTGAGACAAAAACATTCTTTTTTCAAAGGGCAGCTCTTTGGGAGAGATTAGCAATGGTTTACTCTCCCCATCCTCGCAAACAGCCTAAGTTCCCAGCAATTCTGGGTGATTCAACATCTCTGGCACTGTTCACCCAATTCAGGCCTCCACAGGGGCTAATAAGCAATCTTCATGATAAACAGGGAGACAGCTGGACAAACACTCTATCTCTAATTCCCATTTGGAGGCGTAAGCCAAGCCAAGTGCTTCCCCTTTACTTCCTCCTCCCTCCCTCTGAATAAACCATGGGAAGAGGAATTTGGATGTTTTTTAAGGCTTTAGCAGGGATGACTTACTTCTACCTGCCAGACATGATCAAGTTCCCCTTGCTGCAGGAGTTCTGGGCTCAGTCTTGCTCAGTCAGTGCCTGATGCTCCAGTCCCCTGTGCCCACCCTGCTCCACACTGCGTCGCTTCTGAACACGGACACAGAATAGGAGCAAGAGAGCTGCCAAGGCCAGGCGCCCAGGTGATGTGCAGGGGAAGAAGGGGGTAGCAGGTGGGGAAAGGAGCAGTGGATGACACCAGCTCCTCTGTCCAACTTCCTGGTCCAGGTCTCCTTCCCTCAAGGTCTGAGAGGGTCCATTTGCCAGCCCATAGGACAGAAAGTGAAAGCATTGCCTTCTGGAGTCACACCGACCTCACATTCACTCTGCCGCCTACTTAAAGGTGTCACTTTCGCAAGGCTCGTCTAGTCCCCAGCAAAATGGATTTAATCGCTCCTAACACATGGGGCTACCTGAGGCTTGAGAGTCCACCAGCACTCATGACCCAGCAGACCAGACCTGGAGCAGGCTCACCTCACAGAGCAACCTCTGAGCCTCAATTTCCATTTCCAGCCAGAAAGGTGAGAAGCAAATGGGACTGTGCAGGAGAAGTACTTGACCTGGTCAGTGCCTGGTATACAGAAAACCTGCAGACATTCCTCCTCAGCCACGTTTCTACAGCAACTACGAGAACACTCCAGCACCCACCCTCACAGCACACTCAAGCCTTTCTGATCGGCACCCATCTTTTCTCTGAGATGTTTGAAAGTGGTTAGAGTTTAATAAATTCTGAGCTGCCTCCGTGTGTGCTTTGTGTGGACCCAAAGCTGGGCACTGTGATCCTGCTTTGTTCCCTCCAGCCTGGGGCTGAGCTGGCGACTTCAGCTGCCTGTGAGGGGCCCAGCAGGGTTTCACAGGCAGCTATTGAGGAGCTGATGAATTGGTAGTTCAGGGTGGCTGGCCATTGGGAACCAAAACACAGCATGAAATGAGCATGGGACTCTGACCAAATGGAGGTACAGATGGAAGAAGGGCAGGGGGCTTCAAAAAGCATCTGTGGATAACCAGCTCTGGTGGGTGCCGGGGTGGGTGGAAGAGGTGGTGGAACAGGCATGGAGGATGGCTCCTAGGGAAGGAGCGGTGAAGGGCGGCTGCACCGGCTGCAGCCATCTGACAGGATCCCTACGCCTGCAAGGTGGAGTTTCCTACACTGCAGGGGCACTGGGCACCTGCCAGAGGTGGAAGGATGCAGGCCCAGCCTTCTCACCCTGTGAGGCCTGCAGGCAACTACAACAAGCTCCAGTCTCAGGACCCTCCCTGGGCTGGCTGGTTAATGCAGCCGGGACCCCTGTAACGGAAAGTCAGTGCAAAGGGACTAACCACACAGGCGCTTTATAGAGAGAGCATCGCATCGCATCGTAGGCCTGGTTCAGATCCAGCTTCCAAGGAGCAAGTGTTGATCACAATCTTTGGGGCTGCCGCTCTCCTAAGCAGCCTGGGTATGTGCATGAGGGGCTCTACTCTGGGGGGAGTGGGGGTGGGGGGAGTACATTCTGCTAAGTGAGAAACAGAGGCAGAAGGAATCTGCAGGGGCAGGAAATGGTTTCCTATGACTTATGAAAGGCCTTTTCATGCCACAACTGTCTGAAGGCTCTCTCAGAAGCACCATCACCTCAGACCCCTTGACCCAATGGACCTGCAAGTCAGCCAGCAGAGTCAGCATCCACAGAACTCTCACCTCCCCTGCCACAAAGAACAGAAGTGGGGCTTCCTCCTCTTTGGCTTTGTACTTGGTGATGATCTTCTCAGCTATTGGCTGGATCAGCTGCTTGGCTGCCTCAGACTCCCCGTCATCCTCAGAATCTGCATGGGGGAGGGGCGGTGGGTGGGGAACACAAAGAAGCACTGACTTATCGGACAGAGTGGCACCCTCAAAGGATCTGAGTCCAGGTCCTGAAGCCCCCAAATGGAAAAAGAAGTTACCCTGGGACACAGGCCTTGCCTCTGGGGTACCCAGTGTTCTTGCACCATGCCTGCCAGGAATAACTGCCTCACACGCAGTGCTGACGACCAGGCAGATGTGGCCCTTTTTACGGAATTCTTCACAAGCCCACCCTGGAGGTTCAGCTTCCCCAAAGTCAGAACCTGAGGTTGCCAGTAGTTTTCTGTCAATCACAGAATGAGGTGCTATGACCCCGGATCTATGACTTCCTGATAAAAATTGGCAGAACTGGGGTGAAGGAGTGGGCTGGTGAGGACTAGGGTCTGGTCAGCAGCTTCGGTGGTAGTAGGGAGGCGCTAGGGCTGCTGGAAGCTGACCTCACAGCCAGCAGCCAGAGCTGCCAGGGAGAGGACACGCTGGCTGCATGGAGGAGACTGAACCAGGCTCCCCAGAGCGCCTTTAGGTGTCTCTTGTCCCCAGTGAAGCAGCAGCATGGGAGCAGCCACACACCAGCTCTAAGGCCAATCCTAGCAGAACTGCAACCAAGAGCAACATCCCCACATGGCAAAATGGGACAGGAGAGCAGGTGCCAGCAGAAATTTCACCCAGAAATGCCACACTGCCCGAGAGGCCTGCAATGTGCAGACTTAGTGGGACATGCTCATCAAATTAGCTCTGTGGATCTGGGAGATCCCAGGGGCTGTCCGCAGCTGCAGTTGGCCAGTGAGGTTTACAACAGCCCTTGGGTCCCAGATTGTTTCCCAGAGGCCCCGGGGTACGTGTATGTGAGCCTGCAGCAGGCAGGAAAGTCCTGAAGTGCCATCTTACCCCAGGGGCCTCTGTCCTCCAAGCAAAAGATCAGCTAGAGTGTCAGTTTAAAACTTCCCCTGAGTCTCCATATTGGATTCCCTCCTGGGGTGGGTTCCCAAACCAGACTTCCAGAGAATGGGGCTATGTTGCACATCCCCCCACACCTGAGTGAAGAGGGTCTGGCTGCATCTCAGTCAGGACCTCAGTACCCCAAAAGCATTCTGAGTAGGAGCAGAGCAACAAGTCCCACATGGTGAGGGGCCCCTGCACAGCAGCTGCTTATTTGCAAAAGGAACCAAAGTCACCCCACTGGGCTGCAGGGAGTCTGGAGTACATGCTCCTGTGCCCTTCTGCCTGGCTGAGTGTCACCCACTGAGTGCCAGACTGGACAAGATCGGGGGAGCTGGAGGGGACATCTGGTCACAGAGATGCTGTCTGAAGCTGAGGTCAGCTTCAGCAGCGCTGGGGTCGCTCAGCAAAGCACAGGTGACCAGCAGAAGCAGCTGGTGAGCCTCGGCCTGAGGAGGCCTGGTCTCTGCAGTGCCTGCGCCTGCCTCCTCCCAACAAAGGGTCTGTTCATGGGGGGGTGGGGGGTTGGGTGGGCTGAGAGCATCCTCCCAGCCTGACCTATTCTCCCAGCTGACAGCTGGAAGCAGCTAGGAAGGAAAGCACTGCAGCAGCTCCCAGAACACCTCCCACAGGAGGGGGAGCCATGAATAAATCATTGGGGTCAAAAGCAAGGCTGCAGGGGATAGACAAAGGCCCAGGCTCTGCATTGTTCATGACAGAAAGAAGCTGTAGGGACAGAAGATCCCATACAGGCTTGAGAGGCTTTTCCAGGGCAGTTCCTCCACTGGGCCTCTTGCACGTTTCTTACCTACAAAAAGGACAAGGCAGGGGCCCTCATTGAGCTGCACAGCATTGGCGTCCGAGAGCTCTAGCACAGGCTTGGGGTGCCACGGGAACTCCCTGCAGTCCTCGTCGTTCAGCACCTCCACACGCCCCTGCCGTGTGATCACCTCCCCCTGCGGGTCCAGCACGATGAGAGTGGGGATCCCTGCAAGGTAGAGCGAGCTTAGCCATCAGCCTGCAGAGACAGACACCAGGAGGAAGGGCCAGCTGACACCCACAGTTCACAAGGAGACCCAGGATGCCAAACAGAACCTGGGGCAGTCACAGAACTAGCAGGTCTGCATGAAACTTCTTCGTGGTACCAGGAACCCTGAGCAAATCACTTCACGTTTCTGGGACCCAGTGTTCCTCCCTGCAAGCTGGTGGCTGCAGGGCTGCAGTTCCCAACTCACTCCACCAAGTAAAGACCAAGGAGGCCGCTTGTGCCTTGGCACGGAGAAGTGGCTGGTAACTGGTGGCACCCTACAGAGTCCTAAAGAAGCAGCAGACACTCCTCTTGTCTGCAGGGAGACATGTGAAAACGCACACTCCCACCACAAGTCAACGGATGCCACGGAGTCCTCAGGCAGCAGAAGCATGCCCCACCCCCACAGTGAGCACAGGGGCCTGTGGCGGGGAGGGCCCCAGGGCAGTGGCTGCAGCAGGAGACCAGGAGGAGGGCAGCTGGCTGCCAGCAAACCCGAGGCCCTGGTCTGTTGTGGCCTGCACTCCCCATCTCCAACTGCTGTGTGGCCAGCTTCTCACACCACTCGGAGTGGAATGGTTTGGAGGAAGCATACTGACAGCAATGCAGTGGGGGCACAGTAGAGTCCTGGGCTGGGGTAAGAAATACAACACAAATGTCCCCCTCCTCTAACCATGAAACTTCAGATGAAAAATCAGAGCAAAAATCATCCTGAGTTACAGTTCGATTTGGGTTTTCCTCTTCCCTCCTCTGCACCCCACTTTCTGCTGCTTCTCCTTCAGCCAGAGGTACACCCCTCTCCTGTCCCTCCAACCACAGCCCAGAGGCAACCTCAGCCCGTCAGCCCTGTCCTTTGGTGGTGGGCAACCTGTCCCCTCCTTCCTTCACTAACGGATCACCTCTCCTCCAGAGTGATCAGAGCTTTAATTTTATATGGGCCAGTGTAAGTCAGGGCAATTTAATATTTATAGATTCCAAAGCATTCAGTTGGCAATTTGCTCCACTGACATTTTACTTCTCCTTGGGGGGTGGCGCCAAGGCACCAGAAATATGGCCCTGGTGTTTTGTGACCTGCTGTGGCAGTGACACAGCAGGCATGAGTGGTGAGTCTCTCTTCAAAAGGAAAAATGAATCCATTATGTTCACACCCATTAGAAGAAATGCCTTGGTGTGCTAGGGAACAAGTCCAGGGAGAAACAGGCTTCGAGACCGCTGCTGCCACCACATCACATACAAAGGCAAGCAGCCGGTATGAGCACTCCTCCCGGCCTTTTAAGATGTGCTCAGAGCTGTGTGAGGGCTCTGGAGATCTGGGGCATTTCAGCCTCTTCCTCACAGCTGCACATGATCTCTGGGAGGCCTGGGCCCACATCAGGATGGGGTTGGCTTTCATGGGCAGCCGTGATGGAGGCTGGGCTGTGACCTGCCAGCTGGCTGTAGAGGAGTGCCCCCATCACCATACCCCATTGCAGACCTGCTTTGGCAAAGCTCTTTAATCAGAGAGTTGGTATTTCTGAATCTGAGCAATTATACATGTTGGGTTAAACCAGGGCCACCCACTGCTCTGACTGGACATACCAACAGGCCTGTTGAAAGCCCAGAGAGGGGGCGCCAAGTTGGTCTCCGCTGTCTTCACAAGCAGACAGAGAGGACAGAGAAGGCAGAAGAGTGAAATCTGCAGGCAAGCAGCCCCCTCCTGGTTTGGCACCTGCGCCTCTCCGCAGGGCTACGCCGAGGGATTTCCTTGGCTACCACAGCTTCAGCCCTCTGTCGTCCACGCCAGAGTGACAGAATGGCAGGGCAAGTACATGGAACTGGTTCTACCACGGAAGAGGCCCACTGGATCTCCCCGCCCTTTCCACAACTCCAGGAAACCAAAGTCCCTGCTTGTGTGAGATGCCTTGAGTACCGACGCCACTTTCTAAGAGCCTGTGATAATGAGGTGCACATAACTGTGATGCATAAACAGAAAGCAACTCTGTAAAATAACTAGTCAGGCTTTCATTCAGAGAAGTCTATTTCTGGCACACGGACAGACGAAACTTACCCATGCGTGCAGAGCCAGGGCCTTTCCCATCACTATCCTGGTTTCTCTTGGCCCTGGAGCCCTAAGTGTGCCTTCGTTCTGGGAAGCAGCAGCGTGTCACCCCTTCTGCAGGCACCTGCTTTGTGCTGGGCATAGCACAGATGCTGCCTCCTTTATGCCTCATAGCCAATGGCTGCAGGAATTGTAATAGCTAGGTTACTCATCCAAGGTCACAGGTCATTAAGCAGCCAACCTGAGACGGGAACCCCGGTTGACCTGTTGTAAAAGCTGCTACTTTCTATCAGGCCACCAGCTGGTGGGGGTTCCCATAGGGCTGGGGAGCTTGAAAATAGGGCAAGGGAAGGCCCCTCTGTCTGCAGCTTTCTGCACCACCCACTCCCTTTTTCTTCTGTTTCCTACCCCACCCTGCATTCCCTGCTCCCCTCTCCCTTCAAATAGGTTCCCCCAAGCAGACTCTTCTAAGGAGAAAATAGGGCAAAGCCTCTAATGGGAAACTTAAAAGGGAATGAAAAATTTCTAATCGATGCCATTCTACAAAATAACTTCCACATCAGCAACGGGCTTCTCTGAAGAGTATGAAAAAAGGAGCAGCTCATCTAGGCTTTGCTTAGATGCTGGGGTGACTGGGGAGAAGTACATTGAGAATATAAAAGCCAGGCAAGTCGCAACTTCTCAGAGTCCCCTTTTCACAGCTGTCAAATGGGACCCATGAGTTTCCTCTTATTGGATTGTTGTAAGGAATAAACAAGTTGACAAGATAAATGCTGGCGGAGCAGCGCTAAGGTTAATTGTCTCTAAAGGAGCACAGGCCACATACCCCGGGGTTAGAGTCTTGAGTCTGGGAGGAAGCAACCAGTGTGAACAACTAAATAAAAATAGAATAAAGATGTTTACTCCTCTCTCTTCCTGCCTGCCTATTTGCCTTTATTCTTGCCTGTACCTTTCCTTTAAAAAAAACAAAAACTTTTTCACAAGTATCTGGTATACAGTAAATACTCCACAAATATTAGCGCTTGTATAAGTAGGTTCATTATTGTTTCTTTATCATCCCTAAGTTGATGATTTGGTTCATTATAAAAGTTCAGGATATTGCTGTTTTATTCCAGTGAGATAAAAGGAAACCTCCATGCTGCCTGAAAGAAGTTAGCTATGGAAACATAATAGAGAGACTAGGTCAACACTGGGGGAGAATTTCAGTAACATGTGAAGTTTGCCAAGCATGGGGTGGGCATTCCTTTACTTGAAGCACCCCAAGATTAACCTTTGGACATAGAATGCAATCTCCATGCTCTGAGAGGGGTCTCAGCCCCAAGCTCCCTGCCCTGGGAGTTGTGCAGTGTCCACATATCCCTTTCACCACTTCCCTGAAAACCTAGAGAAGAAAGAACAAGGGCTAAGAAGCCCCCTCTCCAAACATTTTTCTCCTGGGAGGAATCTATTTGTGAGTATCTATAACAATCTCAAAGCTGTATATGAGACTACCCCACAGTTTAACTCCATTTCTTTTCTGTTGCTGAGGAAACAGTGGTGGGGGCCCCAGGGCAGAAAAGCTCAAGTCTAGAGGACCCCGCGGGGGTGGGGGTGGGGGGGTGATGTGGAGAGCTTTCTTTCTCAGCATCTAGATAGCAATGTGGTCTGAGGGTGCTGAGAACAATTACTCAAAGGATGATGGGCGTTGGGAAGAGAAATAGGAGAGAAAACAGACCCAAGGACAGGAAGGGCAGGGTAGGGTGTACTGGCAGGCAAAATGGCATGTGATAACAAAAAAGTCACATGGACTACAGCAAGATGGAAATTGTAATATATTGTTAAATAGAAAGTACAAAACACAGTGCTGTGTGATTACAAGTATGTATAAGTATGTATGCATGTGGACAGAGACCAAATGGGACTCAGAAAAATGAAAACAGTTGTTTTAGTGAGGCAGGAATGTGGGTGAGACAGATTCATATTTGAGTTTTCTTAAATGGTGGTAAGTGTACTCACATAAAATGAAAATCAGACAAGAACCAAAGAGCCCTTGGGGTGGGGATGACAAATACAAACCAGGCCTTGGCCACATCATTCCATCCTCGGGGTCCCTCTCCGCATCCCCTCAAACTTGCCTTTGTGTAGAGAACTAAGGAAAGGAAAAAGTCAGCAGGTTTGGGTGAAGCTCAGAGAAACCCAAGGCACTTAACTTGGCCAGCAGGCCTGAGAGTTGCTGGGCACGTGTCTGCGGCAGGCACAGAGACATTCACGGCATCCTTATTGTAACACAGAAACCCCCTAGACAACGAGCTATCTGCTAACAGATGAACAGATAAATAAACTGTGATTCAGTCAGACCATGAAACGCTTGTGAGACTGGAAAGAAATGAACCAGATATAAATATCAACAGGGATAAATCCTGAAAACGAGGGTAAGTGAGAAAGGTAAATTGCAGGACAATATTACAGCATGTCAGCACTGAAGTATGCTTCTAAGAAACACGCCCAGCACTGCTATGCATTATTCATGGATTCGTATATATGCAGAGCACATATGAAAAAAGATTATAAAGATACACATTAAATACAGGTAGAGTTTCCCCTGGGGGAAGAAGGGAGGAGAAAGGCTCTGTAGAGTAGGAAAGGGAGCCCCACCTCAACTACATTTATCTGCTAATTGCTTCTATTTTATTTACCTGAAGCAAAAATGTCAGTTCTCACGGTGGCCACATGGGTGTTTGTTACATTAATCTCTGTCCTTCCCTCTTTTATGTTCTTGAAATAAAACAAGACGGAGAAGCAAAACACTGGAGCTGCTCAGCAGATCCCAAGGCAGCCCTGCCTGGCCTCCCCAGGCCCATGGGGACAGATGCTGAGATTTGTCTACAGAAAACACCAGCTTTGAGCCCTCCACTGATGGAAAAATGCAATGTTTGAATGTTTTGTTTCTAAGCAGAATATATTGTGTCTCAAATCTGTTTTTTGAAAGAAGCAGGGGAGCAGGCAAAGGAAGAGAAAATGAGAGGAGAAAGGTGAGGAATGAAAGAGGAAGGGAGAGGGAAAGAGAAGAGAAGAAAAGGCAGAAGGAGAGAGAAAGGAACAAGAGGACATCAGAGAAAAGAAGATAAACAGATCCTGGGAGAGTGAGGGCCTCACACGGCCTCCTGGTATCAGGCTGAGCACTGGTCCCTGGGCTAGTCTCATGGTGGCAAGACCTACTTTCACTCCAGGCCTTGTCTGCCCTCCGCCGAAGGCTGGGGAAGGTGGGGAGCAGTGAGAAAACCAGCTCCGGCCCCTTACTTGGAGAGGAGGGCGCTAAGCCTCCCCGCAAAGAACACAGTGTTCTCTTGACAGCCAGGATTAGTTAGACAATTGCTAATGGGATTTGCCCTTTGCCAAGTGTATCTAAGCCCTTTCCTTAGAAAAGCATTTTTAAACAGCTTAAAGAGCTACAAATTCCCTAGTCTGAATAACGCGCTGGAGGTAGGGTGGTCCTACCACACTGGCCAACGCAGCTACTCCCCAAGAAAAGGGAAATGGATGGAGGCCAAATGGCAGGGTCTCAGTGAACCCGGGTGGCCATGTGAAGCCTGTTCGTCAACACAGTGCTGTCTCAGTTCAGGGCACCCAAGGGAGCTAGTGACTAGCCTGCGAGTAGCAGCAGGATTTTGGTCTGGCCAGCTCAGAAGCAAACTCATCATCGAGGCTGCAGTAGGTTTTCCCGTTCTGTGAAAGGGGTGACTTCAGAGGCACAACTTCAAGATCCAGAATCTCCCACGGCCACCTGGACACCCAGCAGACTATCAGTGTTTTATGCAAGACGTCTTTCATGTGCAGATTCTTCATTCTCAGATTCCAGGGATGCTCCCCGCCTGGCTTCCAAGATGCTTAGAGGATTCTAGATCTCTGCACTACCTGTTTCCGTCTGAGCCTGGTGAAGTTTCACCCTCATGCTCTGCAATATACAAAGTAGCTGTCCGATCTAGTTACTCCCTCACGATGAGGAGCAAGGACAGGCCAGGCAGAGGTGACTCCCATTGGGTGCAGGCAGCAGACTGTCCCACTCTTTGAAAACCCCGTCAAATGCTTCAGGAGAAGATGGAAGTGGAGCGGTAGCTCAGGACACGAGAGTCAGGGAGCTGAGCCTCCAGAGACAGCACTGTAGGATTTGCTGCAGACCAGATACTCAAAACAGCAAAACCCTCCACTGACACTAAATAGTCTGATAAATATGTATTTGGTATTCATCCTGGTGGTAAGAGTGCCCTTGTGCATGCTAATGAGATGGCGGGTGGTTCCTAAATAGCTTCAGAATGGGGGGCAGGGGGGGATGGACAAGAGACATAAAGACAGATTAGATGATTGGAACTTTCAACTCCAGACCCGAATCCCCAAGCTTTGGGGAAAAAAGAAGGGCTGGAGGCCAAGTGAATCACCAATGCCCAATGATTTAATCAATTACTATCTATGTAATAGAATTTCCATAGAACCCCTAAACACAGTGAGGTTCAGAGAGCTTTTGGGCTGGTGAACGCGATCAGAGTGGAGCTTCCAAAAGGTTCATGGAAGCACCCGCCAAGTCGGTGCATGCAGTAGACAGAACCCATGGAGAACTGGCGCAGAGCACGAGGCACTCCCGGTGTAATGGACATTAGAACAAAGGGAGAAGGCCCAGGAAGGTCCTTGAAGAAAATGGGTAGAGTCAAAAATCCAAGAGACAGGGACCCCAGTCAGCCCCTGCTCCACACCCTGTCACTGTGCTCCTGGCCTGGCCCTTGCAGGACTTCAAAGGACTTGTTCTCAGTAATCTCTGCCCCTAAGACAGAGTGGATTTCTCTGCCTTCTATTTTGGTAGTTAGGGACAGTGAGATGCAAAAACTCAACTGCGCTTGTACTTGTGAGAACAGTGCTGCTGACAGGTAAGAACGATGTAATATGCGGCTCATGAACCTACCAACAGAATGCTTCTACTAGAAACCAGACCCCTATTACACATGGGACCCAAAACAGTTATAAGGCAGAAGATAAGTCAGGGAAGCAGCCTCCCCTCCAGCTGGAGGGAGGCAGAGACAGGGAGATGTTCACTGGGTTGCGGACGTCACATGGGCCATCTGCCTGAGAGCCTGAGGGAAGTGCTAGTCTGGTCATGAGTCCCGGCCTGAGAACTGGTCACAGTACTCGTTCAGTGTGTCCATCAGAGATATCAGTGGACAATCTGCCTCTGGAATTTCTTGTCCAGTCTAGCTTCAATGTCACTACTACACTGATTAACTCTTTCTTTTGATTTAATATTTATTGAGGTAGCTTTGTTTTACAAAATAATATAAACTCGTATGTGTATGTTCCCGTGTTCCTCAGATGCAGTACAACACACCCTGCCCTCCACCAAATGACTGAAGCTCTTCACCACTGTCCACTGGACCCTGCCCCTACTAGCCCCCCACCCCATTCCCTACTAGAAGCTCAGTTCTATTCCTATAGTCCAAGGGTTATTTTTTTATTCAGTCCGTTTGTTCCTTTGCTTTGTTTCTTTATATTCCACATGAGTGAGATCATCTGGTGGCTGTCTTTCTTCTTCTGACTTACTTCACTTAGCATGTTCCCCTCTAGTTCCATCCATGTGATTCTTTCTTAATCAAACATTTCAAAAGGCTCCCAAAGTCCAAAGGGCCAAAACCCTTTGAATGGCACTGAAAAGCCCCCTGTGATGTGGCATCATCAGTGATGTCGCCTACTCTGTCCTATAGTACACATCAGGGATTCCACTCTGGTCTTTACCCTGGAATGTTCCAAAGGCCCATCTAAATCTCATTCATTCTGTAAGGCCCTGCTCCAAAGGCACCTCCTCCAGGAAGCCTTTCCAGCTCAACAGCTCCAACCCAGTCTCCCCTGAACTCAGATTATTCCATTGTGAGGCTCTTCATTAAAAGTTACCTTGAGTGCACACCCTGATGGCCTGGCAGTTTAGTATACCACCAGGTGTAGTCCACTTACATCCCAAGGTCCCTAAGTTTAATACCCAGGGTCAGGGGAAACAACCAAGATGAATGGTAAACAATTAAATAAAATAAATAGTGCTTCATTCCTGCCTGAACTTTTTCTTAAAAAAAAAAAAAAAAAAAGTCTTGAGAAGGAGCTTATGATCCTGTGTTGCTCCTCTATACCTATTTCATCTTGTTTCTGTGCACAGGTCCAGAGGCACACCAATCAAGGTCAGCAGGCAATGTCTGTCAGGCTTCTGCAGAAATGGATTGTAAAGCTCAGCCCAAGAGGCTACTGATCAAGTAAGTGGTCAGCACAAGCACTGTGGCAGGGAGAGACTGTAAATTCAAGAGTGAAGAAGCAAGGAGGGAGGAGTTGGGCAAAAAGATAGGTTCAAGCAAAGAGGACTAGAACAGATGGTTGGGGAGCGGAGCCATGGAGCCAGCAGATGGCGAACAGTCTTGCTGGCAGAGCGGGGTCCACATGGATCTCACATTCTTCGAGTGTGGCTTGGCTGTTAGTTGCCTGGGCACTGAGACTTTCCAAGTCAGTTCTTTGATTCGCATTGTGGGCTCCTTGAAGTCAGAGAACCCATATGTACTTTTCATCCCCACATTGCCAGGGCCTTAAGAGATACTGCCAGAAGACCCTGTCTCTGCATTCTTTTCCTCCTCAATTATGGTCACCAACTTGCTGGCTGTGTGGGCCACACCTAACAACCTTGGCTCCTATGTCTATAATATCTACATGTTGATAACGAGGAAACCAGAAAGGAAAGTGCCCCTTTCCATTTGATTTTTTGTGCCCTGCTAAAGCGCTACAGAAGGGCACCCTCCAGCCTTAGCAGTGTGTTCAAAACTTGTGTTGAATCATGAAGAGCTTGTGATTTCTCTTGATGAGATCAGCTGTTCTGTGAAAACACCACCCTAAGGGTCCTCAGAAGCATCTCATGGAGGGCAGGGAGAGCAAACTGGATCTTCTGATGCAGACCATCCTTTGGGACTTTTTTCATTACAGGTGCCCTCGTGGCCTTAGCGTTAACTACCAGTAAAACCTGCACCATGCTGGCCTCCACATTTGGGAAAAAGCAACCCCCTACCCGACTCCACTCTCAGGGACAAATGTCACTTCATCAGTCTTCTAAGTCCTTACATAAAGTGTCACTTACAAAACACTTTGAGTTCCTTAAGACATCACCATACTCTTTTTTCCAATGTAAATCTCATCTTGCCTACTCAAAGGCAGCACTGGGCCACCTTTCTGGTTTTTTTTCCCATGAGCATTGGTGGTTAGCTCAAGTTCAAGAAACAGATTCCTATGCACTTAAATTAACACCTTTCTTCACAAAAGGATTTGATATATCTTAAAAAGTATATGGTATAATCTAATAAGACTAGGTAGAAATATTACCTCCTTAGGGGAAGCAAGGAAGAAAAAATGAAGCTAGTGTCAAGGGTATGCATAAAAATGGTCAGATTTGCAAAATCACTAAAAGTGATTACAAATTCCACTGTGTCTTCTAGGGGCTAAAGCAAAGAAATCATGGGTTATAATAAAATTCAAATACAATGCAAAGTATACATAATATGAAAGAAAAAAATCCCATCATCTCCTCAGAAGACATTCAGCTTTTGCTGGACATTATAGGATAATTTCCTCATAATTAATTCCTATGAGTGGCATTTCTCAGTAAAGGGTTTTGCAGCTATTCAAGTACTCTGATGCGTATTTCCAATGGCTCTCCTTTATTGTTCTGGCTCTCATCACTGCCAGCAATCTGCTCTCTTCCCTACACTAGGGATTATCTTTTGGGAGATGGTGGGGTAGTGTGAATTCCTTGCAAATGTGAGAGATACAAATTCAGTGTTTTCATCTGTAAATCATGAAAGCAAATTATGCTGAATATTTTTCGTCTCCACACTGACAATATGCCTCAGATGAATTCTCTATTTCCTACTGTGTACATGTTTTTCTACTAAAATTTTTGTCTTCTTTTCTTTTTGGACTAGAAGAACTCCTTTTCTAAGAAGAATATTGATTCCTTGCCATACATGTTATTGGTTGCTGCTATTTAAGCGCTTGACATCTAATAGCTTATCTTTTTTAGGTGGTAAAATGAAACTTTTTTCTCTGAGTTAGCTAAATGTTTATCAAGTGCCGATCTACTCTGTGTCTAACACTGGAACTTTTTTTTTTTTACTGATAAAAGAGAAGTTAAGTAACTTGCTCAAGGTCCGTCAGCAACAGGGGGCCAGTCTTCTGAAAATACTTGAAGGAAAGAATTCATGAATTAGGAGACACAAAGACTGAGTCATCCTCACCAAACGGCAATAATCTTCTGGTTCAGTGCCAGTGGCCAAGGGTCGCCCTGATTTAATATCTCAGGAAGTACTGCTCCTACCCCAAAGTACACTTGTTTTACGTCCCTCTACAAGCAGAGTGCTGGAAGGAAATAAGCCTGTGACATCTCTTTTAAGTTACCTTGATGCCTTTCTTTCTGGACCACTAAAAAGGGGATTGTGTTCATCTTTTTGATTAACAGGAGACCACTAAATTCTTAAAAAATGAAGAGACCTAGACTATTCCTACCCAAAACATGGTCCCTGGACCCAGCACTGTATCAGAATCACCTGGGGCCTTGTTAGAAATGCAGGATCTCAGTCCCACTCCAGACACATACAATCTGAATCTGCTTTGTCACAAGATTCCCCAAGGTATTCTTATGATAATTGAAACTGAGAAGTGCCAATCTCAAATTAATTTTTTGAAACTTCAGCTCCAAAGTCACACAGTGACTCTAAATGGTGAAGGAAAAAGGCTGAAGACCTGATAAGTGCCCCAGAAGCTGTGGTATTCATGGGTAAATCTTGATTTTTCTCTCTCTAAAACACAAGAAGCACTGAGAACTCAATTATGAGCTGTGTCTGTCTAGGGCTGACCAGGATGTGGTAAAACTGATAAAAGGGAATGAATTTAACTTTTAACAGGGCACTTAAATACATAACCAAGATAAAAGCTGTCTGGGTGAAGGCTGAAAAGTAGGTATTCACATAAAGAATACAAAGAGTCTGCCTTTCTAATAATCATTATATCTGAAAAGCATCCTAATAGTACTTCAAGTCCTACTTTTTAACAGTCTCAGGGAATCCATTTTCTTAACTAAAAGGTAATGCCCATTTAGCCTTCACAACTATGCTTCAGGAACCAGAAGCACTTTATATACATCATTCTATTCATGCTCCCAACAATTCTCAGTGATGGATGTTTATCACCTTCACTTTGTAGATGAGGAAACTGAGGCTCAAAGAGTCCGGATAATGGAACTCCCCTCAGGTCTGTCGCATGGCGAAGCCTTTGCGAGAGAGATCAAGTCTTTGGTAGTGTGTGCTCCATGGCCCCATCATGTCACAACCCACTAGGCCAGGTAGTGAGAAGTAGATGTTACATTTGGACAAGAACTTTTAAAAAAAAAATGAATTTAATGAGGTATAATTTCCATATGATAAAAATTCACTACATGTACTTAAGAGGGTGAAGAAAGTGATTATTCATGGTAATAAAGATGTTCTTTTCCCTCTAAAAGAATAGCCAAATATGTCGTAAACCCAGATACGTATATTTCCAAGGAGCCCAACAGTCGGGAATGCCTACCTTGGATTCCATACAGCCGGTTGAGACGTGACCTTCGGGCCTCATCGGTGTAGGGGACAGCGAGCCAGGGCATCTCACTGAAGTACTGTTTGAATGAGTCCTCTGACCTACAGAGACACACACAGAAATAAGGTGACATTATCCCTCAATGCACCACTGAGTCCTTCCCACTTTCTACCAACTTGTGACAGGGCCCAACAAACACCTGGCCTTCTAAACATCACGTTCCTCCGACACTAGGTTAATAACGTGGGCATGATCTACCCATTCTGGGAGTACACCAAGAAGCAAATGCTTCCACATGCCAGGTGGATGCCAAACTAAAATACCAGGTCATTTCACTAGCCTGTTCCCCGTTATCCTATCAGTTTAACTCACCCCCAACTTTTCCTTTTTCAAAACAGACAAGTCTTCCTTTTGCTTTATAGTAATATTATTTTAGTTCACAATGCTAAATTTCATTTAGGATACTGATATTTCAGTCTATATTTCACATCACAACAACCACCAGAGTTCCGGTGTCCCTTACCATCACCTTTTCCCCTCATCTCTCTCCTCCCACATAACCAGTCCTGAGTCCTGTTATTTTTGTTGGCATTTGTATATTAATTTGTTTAATTTCATTATCCTCCACCTATGAGTGAAATCATCCTGTATTTCTCTTTTACTTTCTGATTTATTTTATTCAACATATTCCCCCCCGCCCCCCCAGTTCCAGATTATAGCAAAGGGCACAATTTTTTTCTCTTTTTTAAAAATAGCAGCATAGAATTCCACTGACCATAGTTTCTTTATCCAGTCATCTGTTGATGGGCATTTAGGTTGGCTCCATGTCTTAGCTATAGTGAACTGTGCTGCTATGAACATACGGTGCAGATGTTTTTCCTAATTAGAGATTTTTGCATCCTCTGGGTATAGGCCTAGGAGTAGGATTGCTGATCAAATAGTAGTGCCATCTTTATTTATTTATTTTAAAGGAAAGTTGCTGGCAGGAATGAAGGTGAGTAGGCAGGAAGAGAGAGGAGGAAGAAATAACCTATTTTATTTGGTTGTTCATCTTGGTTGTCTTCCCCAGCCCAACTCTTGAACCAGGGACCTTGGGATGTATATGGGCCTACACCTTATGTACTAAACCGCTAGGCTATCAGGGTGTGCCCCATCTTTATTTGTTTGAGAATTCTCCATACTGTTTTTCTCAAAGAGGTTGCACCAATTTACATCCCACTAACAGTACAGAAGGGTTCTCTTTTCTCCATACCCCCTCCAACACCTGTTAATTCCAGTCTATTCAATACAGGCCATTCTCACTGGTGTGAGATGGCATCTCATTGTAGTTTTTATTTGCATTTCTCTGATGAGTGGCAAAGAGCTTTTTTTCCGGTGTCTGTAATCCATCTCTGTGTCTTCTTTAGAAAGTTCTCTTTTCAGCTCTTTTGCCCATTTTTTGAGTGGGTCATTTGTTTTTTTTGTTGTTGAGATGTATGAATTCTTTGTATATTTTAGAAATTTAGCTTTTATTTGACTACATTGTGTGAATATCTTCTCCAGTTCTGTGGGTTGACTTTTTGTTTTTAGTGGTGGTTTCCTTTGCGGTGCAGACGCTTTTCAGTTGAAGTAGTCTCATAAAAGTTTTACTCTTATAAGGAACCTATATGTATACAGATACGGCATTCCCCATGATACTTCTAATTTGTGCATGTAACAGTGATGTGGACAGGTTCACACTTCTAACCAAGTATAGATAGATCTATGATGCTATTTCTAAGAAAGTCTAGGAATGACAAATCTAATCAGGTGATAGAAAGAAAATCAGGGGCTCCCAGAGACAGGGGTTTTGGGGTACTGACTGACCAAGAAGGGGTATGAGAAAACCTTTTTAATGATGAAAAAGTCCTGTCTCTTAACTGTGATGTTTACACAGATACATACATTGTCAACATTCATTGAACTATATACCTAAAATGCATACATTTGACTCTATGTAAATAATGCTTCAATAAAGTTTTTTTTTTTTTTTTAATTTAAAGCTTTAAAAGACTACTCTACCTGGCACGTCTTCTAGCTTGTCCCCACCCACAAACACTAAAACAGGGAGCTGGGGGCAGGGGTGGGACCGGGGACCTATAAACTGCGCATGGAATAGTGCAGACATTGAGGACATGACAATGCACAAAATACCCTCAGTGAGTTGGCATCTCAGAGATCCTTTTGAGAATAGAACTTAGGAAGCAGAAGCACCTAGCGGCATGATCCGACTGGGAGCAGGAGTTCTGGGATGAAGGAAGGTTATTGATGAGGAAAGTCAGCAAGATGGCAAGAAGCAGGAAACAGGCTAAAAATTCCTGACGTGCTCCAGGAAGAACGTTCACCCTGTGGCTTTCGTGACAGGCTGTCACAAAAGCCTCCGAAGCGTGTGGTTGGAGCAAAGGAAACGACTGCATGGTCATTCAGGTCAAGAGCTGCATTCCATTAATCTGACTCTTGTTTTTCCATTCCCCCTCCATATCCTTTCACCACAACCCAAAAAGTTGAGTAAATCAGAAAAATGCATTCTAATTTCAAATGATGTAGGACTGAACCCAAGATATCCCAGGATTTACACCGAGTAGGTTCTTCTCAGCTCCCCTTCCGATAACTACATGAGTAAATGTGAGATGTATCTGTCTCTCAATCAGTAATCGCAGATATATCTTCTTCAATCCTTATCTCCAAGCTGACATTAAAGAAGTGAGATGTCTAAGGCAAAAGAAACGCATATTCACCACCTACAGAAAAGAGAAGCTGCAACTGCCACTTTCCCCAGCAACATTACCTGTCTGCACTAACAAAGATGATCTCAAATTTCTGGCCTGCCTCCTTGATCTTCCGGTAGGATTCCACCAGGACCCTGGTGAGGCTTCGGCAGGGTGGGCACTGAAAGACAAGCGTGGGATCCTGCAGTGTGATGTCATGCCTCAACTTCCCATTTCCCAAACACGTGCCGTTAGAGGCCAGGTGAGTTAGATACATTCAGGATATGGATAGTGAAAGGCTGGCTTTAAAAAGAGGCGCAAATAAATGTGCCTCTCATTAATCAAAACCCCCAGCACAGATTTTCTCCATCCCATTTAGCCTGCTAGCAGGCAGCGGGTAATACAACCACCCTTATGGGGCCCTTAGGGGCCTCATCTGAATACGTGAAGACTGTCCTTTTAGACCCGTCAAAAGAAATCATTCTATTGCTGCTATTACAGTTCATAATACTAAGCACTTATTGCCAACAATGCACTGGGCACAGGAGAAAGCACTGTGCCAGGAAAGTATGCTTGAGTGGTCACACCACCGGAAGCCAACCACAGCGGGTATCAGTGGTGACATCACTGCTTCCTTCTGTCTGGACTGAAGAGGGATCAAACACTCACCCAATGTGCCGAAAAGTAGACGCCCACATGAGACCCCTCCAGGCTGCTGCTCTCCAGGGACTGCTCATTGTTTCTAAGCAAGGGCCCTGCAATGACTTCCCTGAAGGGTTTAGGTCCCCAAGGAAATTCCAGACCTGAAATAAGCAACAGATGTCAGAGAATGTTAAGACTGTTTATCATGACCTCTGATCCAAGAGGCCTCAGGGCTAAGGATGCAACAACCTTATTATGAAACATTATTTGTTAACACAGCCATAGGATCTATAGCTAAAACACAAGAATAAAAGCCCTACTAAGCCTCAAGGCAAAGTTCCTGAACCCACATGATTATAAGACTCAGGGGTTTACAAAGTATAGAAGTTAAAATAAACACATTTTGAATTCTGTGAATATCATGTTACTAAAAAATATACATTTATCACATATGAAAGTTAGGATAATACAGGGAAATACAAAGAAAATACAATTATCCCCTTAAGAGTTAATTGTATTAAGAGCTATTAGCTATTGAGAGTTAGCAGTCTTAATATTTTAGCTTATCATTCCAGTTCTTTCTTCTAAAAATAAAACTCAGTAATCTTTTATCATTTTTTTTGACTTACAAAATCAGGACTTTTGGCACACCTGGATGGCCTAAAGGATAGGCCACTGGACATAGTCCACACACATGCCAAGGACACAGGTTCAAGGCCTGAGGCTAGGGAAACAACCAAGATGAACAACTAAATAAAATAAATCCTTGCTCCTCCTCTCTCTTCCTGCCTGCCTGCTCGCTCACCTTCATCTCTGCCTGAACCTTTCCTTAAAAAAAAAAAGCAGAACTTCTCCCCCTAGGCGACTGTATGTTTTACTAGTACACAATTTTTAATAGCCCCCTTTTGGATGATTTACCAGGATGTACCGTATTTTATGTAATCAACCCCACATTGTTGTATATTTGGACTTTTTCAATTTGCACATAAGCAGATATTCAATAAATATCCCTGAGTTAAATATTTATACATATGCAGTTACTTCCTTAGGATAAATTGGATATATTCCAAGAAGTCAAATTGCTGGGTCAAAGAATATGAAGAAATGGAAGGCTTTTCAAACATGTGGCTATGAGCCCCTCAATATAAAAATAAATAAATAAATAAATAAATAAATAAATAAATAAATGAGAAAAAAGGAAAGTATAGAAGTCAGGTCACACATCACGTCTCAGGACCCAGGGGCAAGGCTGGAGATGTATGTTCGAAACAAAGCAGAAGACATTTTTCAGGTGACTGAGACAAAGGGCGAGGTTGGGGAATCACTGCCTCTACTGGCCACGAACTTTTCAACCTCAACCCTGGAACCAGTGGCTCTCAACTCTGACGCATTTTATAATCAGTTGGGGAATTTAAACTATGATGTTACTGGGTCCTGCCCTCAGAGATTCTGATTCAGCTGCTCTGGGCTGGGATGCAGGGAGTCAAGGAAGAGTCTAGTAAAAAGGAAGAAGAAAACCCACTCAATCCAGACGGTCTACATTGTGACACAAAAGCCTCAGGCAGGAAGAGCAAATAACACGCTCTCAGCTCGACAGTACAGGGTTTACTCACAGGGTGGTCCAGGGACCACTCCTCAAAAATGACCCAGAGTGAGTGCAGGAGGGAAGAAGCACAGACTGGTTTAAAACGCAGGTGGCCAGGTAATCAGCACAATTCTGAACCACCAACGAGGAAAACAGACGTCACAGCGGTGGAGGGGCAAAAGCAGCTGGCCAAGCCCATTCCAAAACAAACAGATCCTAAAATCTCTGGGGGCAGGGCCAGGGAATCTGCATATTTCACAAGCTTCAGAATAGTGTGTGTGTTTAAATTTGAGAAGGTAAAGATCTGGTTTTACCCTGCCCTCAATTTTTTTACTGGGGGCTATGAAGCAGAAAATTTTGTGACCAGAGTTGAATCTTCTAATTAGATAAGTAAATAGGGAAGGGAAGATCTTACTACCCTTTTACGACTCCAACGAAAGGGGGAAAGAAAGCCCGTGGACAGTGATCAGAGCGGCAGTGCCTACCCACCCAGGGCCATCCACTCAGCAGCTCAGCAAGGCCAAGGCCTGCAGGATTTGGGCAGCATTCACTACTGACGCCAAGGAGCAACAGAGAGACTGCCACTTTGCTGTGGTAATACTTGATAGAGAAAAGTAACAAAACCACTCAGCCTGTCTTTAATTGTGAAGGTGACAAATGCCACTGAACAGCACTAGAGGTCAGTATCTGGGTTCTGGCTGCTTCTCAATCGCCTCCTCAGCCTTCGAAGTTGAACTTCCTTTTTCAAATTCCATCTCCTTTGGCCCATGAATTAAAGCCCCCAGGAGGGACATTCTGAGCCCTTTAAAAACCTTAACCATGACCTGGAGAACACTAAAATTTCATCAAGACAATAGTCTTTAGCTAAATAAACCTACTTGCATATATTTCATCTGCACACTCTACCAATGGGGAGGTGAGGCAGGGGATGCAGCAGGAAGTACAGGGTGGACATGCCAAGGCCTTACCTTCAGGGTCATCACGGATCACCAGCAGCCCATTCCTGCACACGATCTTCCCTGTGGTAGCATCTAAGAATATTAGTGATGGAATGTTGGAAATTCGATATTTGTTCCAAAGTTTAAGCTGTAAGAAAAAAAGTAAAAGAAAGTGGTTAAGTACAAACCTGATTATTGCAGAGTTCTTTTGAGTTCCTCAGGGCTGAGGGGTAGATGGCCTAAAAAATAGTAACGTACGGATAAATGAATTACTGAGCCAAAACAGGGCAAGTGGGTAAAAGTGACACATGAAGCTACAATCCCACTTGCCCCTGGTGTCTGTGACAGTGCAGAGGGCCCCTAGTAGGAGTCCTGCTCAGGTTTAAGCCATGACAGGCTGATGGAGGGCCACACTTGTTTTAGGAGAACTCTTCTTTGCTACCTCTCCCACAGGCACTTTCTCTAAGAAGCCTGATGATGAAGATGGATTATGCATCTTTTCAACATAATCAGACCTTAGTCTGGTGGTTAAGGCATAAAGGGAGGCTTTTTATTGGTGTCTCTTCACCCTATCAGAAGGCAGACACTTCCTTGCTTCTCTGTTCTGCTGTCCCCCGAATCCCAAAGGAAAAGGGATGAGAGTATCCAATAGAAAACCAAGCAATTGAAATCTGCTCATCTCATCATCGCGCCAGGTCCCCGGAATATCGGTAGTCAGTATAAGTGTGTGCTGCTCAGCCTGCAGATACCAGGGAAGCTGTCTCCTGAGCTAGTTCTGATCCTCAATTCTTGATGCTGTCTCTCAAGAAAACAATATCAAAAAAACCCAAAACACTAAGGTGATTCAATTGTGAGCCCTCTCTTCTGTGAGCCTGAGGGCCCAGATAGGAGAGCTGGCTGCAAGAACACTGGTAGAGCAGGGTACAATGTATGAAAAGGAAGCAGGCATCAGAAGTCCAGCTGCATACAGCAGAGGGGAAGGCATGTATGGTTATGATTATTATCGCTTTTAATTCAGTCCCAAGCAGTGAGGGAGTTGGGCAGGGTGTCTGCCAAGGAATGTGTCAGGCTTCTTCAGCCTCTGGAGACCTATGTCTTGGTTGGAAGAATTGTGGGTCCCCACCTCAAACTGGGTGGGCTCTGCCTTAGTTCTGCATGTTTTTCCCAGGCCCATCATTCCAATAGGTTCCCTGAACCAGCCCAGCACCTCGAAACAGAAGTAACTCTGCATATACAGTTTTCAATTACGAGTATTGCATTGTTCTAGAGAAACCGGATATATGATTCAGATTAAATATATTCTTAGAGAAGAGGTTCAATAACAGTACACAACCATCCACCACTGGGATTAGCTTCATAAATTTGCTGGTGCAAGGATCCAGGAAGGTTAATATAAATATATTAAAAAAAAAAAAAGAGGCATGTCCCTGGTGAGGTAGTGGTTAGATCAGCCATATCTGAAGGAGCACAGTCCACAGTTAGCATGTCAGGTCCAGGAAGAGCAATGTGAACAACTAAATTAAAAAAAAAAACAAATAAAATGCTTCTTCCTCCTCTCTTTCCTGATTGTCTGCCTACTCGTCTTTATTGCTGCCTATACTTTTCCTTTAAAAAACAAACTTAAAAAAAAGGAAGATTAAGGGATTTTTCTACTTAAAAGTAACATTTGTGGGAAAAGAATTTTTGGAAAAAATAAGAAATATAGCAAACCACAAAAATTGAGAAAAATCATCTGTAATTTACCATTTATGAAAACTCAATTTTATATTTCAACCAGTGTCAAATGAGAGTGCCCATTTCCCAGTATTCTTACCAACATTATCACTAATATCAGTTTTTCCAATTAGATCAGGGAAAATAATACCTCATTTTTGTTGCTTATATTTCACTTACATATTGATGTTGAGGATAGATATAGATACAAAATATCTCACTGCTGTAAATACACTGCTTTCTTTTTTTTTCCTTCCCTCCACCCTGGCCAAGGGTCTAGAACTTGGGTCCATGACTTTCATAGCCTGCACCTTAGTTGTCTGAGCCTAAGGGAGGCAGCTGTTTTTTTTCTCAGAATGTTTTATAACTGGTAAATGCTGAAATGCATTCAACAGATATTAACTGAGCACATACTAAGTGCCAGCCCTGTGCTGAGCACAAGGAATCTAAGAAAGAACAAGATGGAGCACCCTGGTGGAGTAGCAGTTAGGTCAACTGCCTCCAGAGGAATGCAGGCTACATACCCCTGGGTTCGAGTGCCAGGTCCAGGGCAAAAACAACCTGTGTGAACAACTACATTAAAATAAAATACTTTTCCTTCTCTCTCTGCCTGCCTGCCTGCACCTTTCCAGGAAGGAAGGAAGGAAGGAAGGAAGCAAGGCAGAACAAGGCAGATGAAGTGGTTGCCTTCACAGAGCTTTTATTCTAGTGGAAAAGACACAAGTAGAAAGGTGGAATTGTAAAAGCAGTCAATTTTTAAACATATATTCTTCAAAGTAGTTATTTAGTCTAAATAGAAAGTCACGCTATTTATGAATAAAGATAATTTTCATCTTCTTTTTTCAACAGTTATACTATTTATTTCCTTTACTTACAGAACTATATTTGCTGGAATTTTCAGAACAATATTAAGCAGTGAACATCCTTATGCTCTACCTGAACATAATGGATATATCTGTAGGAGTTTACTATCATACGTACATATGAGCCATTAATTGAGACATACACTCTTTAACACGTAAAAAAGTAAGTTTTTGACCAAAAGTTGTATCAGGAATGGTTATTTTTCATTATTCTTTTAACCTGTTGTGATTTATTTCACTTGTAGCCACTCCAAAGTTAAATCATCCTTGCCTTTGCGAAAGATATTTTTAACCAGTGTGAACAACTAAAGAAAAATAAAACATCAAGTTCACTACAGTTTTTCAAAAAGGCTTCTTAAAAGAGTAACTTTGTAACCATTTGGGGGTTACAGACACTTTTAGGATAACTGCTATAGCTCCTTTGCCCAGATTCACACACACACACACACACACACACACACACACACACGCGCGCGCGCGCGCCTCAGTGTTTAATGTCCTAGAGTTCATGAATCCTTCGAGGCCTGTTAGTGAACCCAGCTGATCCCAAGAGGTCTGCGGATCCCAGATGAAGGGGTGTTGCTCTCTTGGGAGTTCATTTTAGTGTATGGTTTGACCATGATTCAACGGAGAAAATTATGATATTGCCCCATCTTTGTTCCTATCAAATTTCCCTCTTAATAAAAAAATGCACATTTGCCCATACTCTAAGATGATTCACTAATGAAGAGTGGTGATTAAAATCTCATGATTCTGCCGCTATGTTCTTAATCTCACTCAGAGCTGATTACTGCATGTGGCCACTAATTCATCCCTTTGTCTTCAGGATGGTGAAGATCAGAAAAATCCAGGAATAACCATTAAATGTACCCATTTTCTAAGGATTGCCAAGTTCACATTCTTCCTTGGTACAATGTTGGAGCATTTAATCAGAATCAGGAGTGTAAGTGTTTCTTCACCATAAAGCTCCTTCTTGGAAAGAAATTTGGCAGTGCACAAAGAAAACAGAGCTTAGGGGCCTGTGTTGCATCCTGGCATCTCAGTAATATCAGCAGGTGACTGTAGGTATCTGATCTTGCGTGGATCACGCCTCCTTTCCAGGAAACATAGCTGAAGTGATGTGTGTGAAGACAGTTTGAGGAGTAAAGCACTATACACATGTGACTACACATCATTAATATCTGAATCAAATTTATGCGTATTTGTCCCCTGTCTTGTCAGCATCCTCTTCAAAAATCATTTTTTTAAACTTAACTGTATAGTTAGCAGGCTGTATATAAAACGCCTCAGGAAAGAGGACTTTCCTTCTATAGCAAGAAGTATTTTTGCGCTAAGCACCTTCTGTAAAGCATACACATACTTTTAGGCCAGTTTTCTGTGGCCTGTTTACCTCCCTTCCCCCTTTTTCCTTCCCACTACCTCCTACTGGGGAATTTCCAGATTTTGAAGAAGCATCTGGAAAATTTTTTAACAGATGCTGTGGATCTTGCTTTTCCCTCTAGTTATAAGAACTCTGACACCACATCTGACTCTGACAGGAATTCCTACTTCATTCCCGCACCTTCTGTTAGGACGTCTGAAGCATGAAATATGGTACAGTCTGGCAAGGGTGAAGGAGAGAAGGGCTGAGTCAGGCGGCTCCTATTCCACAGCATCTGAACTGAGACGCTGGGTTGAGTGCAAACGGATGTCTCCCAGTGGACATCAGCAGAGACAACCTGGTGTCGACTTCAGCAAACCCTTTAAACTTAAGGACCGAAACTTGACTGGCAATGCTGAGTTGGGAAAGAGAAAATGACTTTCACGTCCAACGTTTTCTGTCTCCAGTGACTATCCTGGCAAAAGTCTACCCAAAGTCTCTTTTTCTTTCTCCATCCAAGGTTTATTTCAATGACACCTTCGACTTACTAAGCCGCCTTCTTTCATAGCTATCCAAAAGCCAGGTTATTCCAACAGAATATGTCATAGTGAAAGCCCACAGCCTAGAATCTAAGTGTTTATAATTAGTACATCGAATTCAGAAGCAAGACAACAAAGATGAAATAGGAAAAAAAGGAAAGAGGAGATAATATTAGCTCAACTTGGCAAAAGAAAAAAAGGATGAGAAAATGGGCTATGGAGCTACTTAAAAGTAACTATTCCTTGGCCTGGTGGCTGGCTCTGCTTAGTGATTCCAAAGCTGTGGTTGGAATTATCATCCTAGGAGAGGCCGGCCAGAATCGCTTTTACAGTGACCCACAAAACAGTGAAGCAAACATCCAAAGAGATGAGATTAGGAACTGGTAAACTGTAAAAATGCAAACTAAAGACTTATCTGAAACACTGGAGAGGTCAGTCAGCACCCACAGATGCCACAGGGAAATGGTGATTTCTGAGGAGCCCCAGCTCCCAAAGGTAAGAGAATCTGCCTCCCTCTGAGGACTGGGTCTTACACTTGACTGGGGGTCTAAGGTTTTATTTCTCAACAGCTGCTGTAAATGTGTGGGAACAAGCCAAAGCTAACACAGATGCAGGATTAATCATAAAGCTCCTTGGCAAGGTCAGCTGAAGCCTTTTTAGACAAACTGTACCCTGCCTTCCACCACATACTGACCATAGTCAATATGCCTTCCTTTCTGCGAGAAGCATGTGGAAAAAAAAAAAAAAAAACTTAAATGTATTCCCATCCTTCCTAAACAAACATGACCAAAGTCCATTATATATAAAGTCTGGGAGGAAAAATTCCCCTCAACCCACCCAACAGCGTCAAGACAGAGGTTGTTTAGCAAGGGCTCTGCAGTCAGATTGCCTGTGTCACTCTGCTCAGGCCATGTGCTAGTTGATCTCAAGCAAACTAACTTCCTCATCTGCAAAATGGAATGACAGTGCTCACCCCTCATTGGGCTGTTGTGAAGATTACGTGTATTACATAACATGCTTAGAATAGGGCCTGAATTATATAAGTGTTAGCTGTGTTATTGATGCCAATCATCGCTACTGTGATGGTTATCCTAGAACCATTCTAGATGCTCTGAGAAGGAAGGGTCTTGCCCTCATATACCCAGAGTTTAGGCCAAACCTTGTTTCTGAGGCATGATTCCCAATGTGATTTGGCCTATGACTGAAACGTTCATAGCCAGGTAAAACTGTTGGTCACGTACAGGGCTTGGTACATGTTATGTGTTCAATAAAAGATGAGTGAACACATGGAAGAACAAATGGAAGTGAGAGAGGAAATGGGTCAGCCTGACTGGATGCCTTGCTATGCAATCAAGTTCAGCTCTTTAAAAGGCTTCTTTATGATCATGACTCTTCCTAGTTCTCTGGAACACTTGGTGGCCCCCAAGGTTCTTTAAAATACAGAATTAAGCAAAACAAGTACGAGCAGAATTAGATTTCTTCTACCGTTTATCTTTTGATCCCTGTATCTCATTATCTTCCCTTTGTGTCTTCCCTTTTGTACCTCATTATCTTTCCCATATCTCCTATGCCTGAAGCCAAAACAGAGCAGAAAACAGAGCGGCCTGTGAGATGCAGGTGAGCTGGGCCAGGATGACAGGAGCCATCACCAGAGTAGGAGAAATCAAAGTCCTAGTGGATCTGTAGTAATGAATTGGATTAACAATAAATTCTTCCTTCATTATAGCTGGTTCAGAAAGAGGGTTATGCCACAAGGGTCACAAGTTAAATTTAGGAAATAACGCATTTATTCTGCCTGCCACAGACAAAGGTACAAGGAACTAAATATACCACAGGCCCCACCCCAACCCCCCGCCCAGCACCCTGAGTCTACAGCTGTCATCCAGACTGTATCAAAGAAAAAGCCTGGGTAGAAGAGACATTAAAATTTGTTCTTCCTTTCTCTAAAACTCAGAACAGTAAGTTTTCTAGCTGATTTATAGCTGACCTAACTGGGCTATATATACCAGCAGAGATTTACTAGGAGTGATTTACAAGATGAATCAAAGTGCTGCAGGGAAAATGAGGGATAAGATACCATGCCTGCCTTCAGGCACCTCACAGTTTAGAAGTAGAAATGGTTAAAATGGTCAACTGTATGTTTTACACACACACCACCACCACCGCCACCAACAACATCACCATTTCTTTAAAGAGGAGCTCCAACCGCAGATGTACAGCCGTAACAGGAGGGAGGTCGTGGCAGCTACCAGGAGAAATGAGCAAAAAGAGCATGAAGTAAGACGGGCTAGGGCTTAGTTTAGTGACTACACCAGGAATGAGTGTGTGTGTTAAATCAGACACACTCATTCTTTCAGGAATCCTCCATAGAACCACTTCCATTCAAGCAGGGGTGGCCATAGGAAGCTCAGGCAGCTGAAGCTGCTAATGTACAAGTGGTGTAAAGCCCAAGGACCTGGGTTTGTGACCCATGGCAGTGAAAGGAAAAAAAAAAAAAGAACAAAAACCCCACAAAAACCCAAACTACAGCAAGGAAAGAGCTGGATTCATATACATGTAACATTTAGAACACTCTGATACCTAGAAAATGTTCAATAAATGTTAGAAATGAAGGTGATGATGCCTGAAGAGATACTGCCATTTCTCCTTGACTGCGAGTGGGAAAATGTGACAACCCTCCTAGCCCCCACTTAGCATCTCTCTCAGTGGCAGGATCCCAGTCTGGTGAAAGGGGGTTGGGGTAATGACTTCTTGGGTCTTATATCAATTTAGGAAACCTGTGTATCAAAGAACCAGGCCAAGAGACACCCCTAGATAATGAAAGTCAGTCCAGTCAGGCTGGTGGTGTAGGGACTTCTTAGGTTCTTAGAATCTCACTTACTTTACCAGAAAAAAGTGATTTTACAACAGGAATCACTTTGCTACTAGTATGAGAGGCGGAGAATTTGAAATGCTAATTTCTGCCTTTATCTATTTATCCAAGAGCAGACTATCCTCAATAGCAGCCCGCCATTGCACCCCAACAGTCTACAGCAAACTACGCTACTATTTTAATTTGTCACTCCAAAGTGCTGTCAAAGACACTGCCAATTCACAGGATAAGGGCCACACACTATGCTTCCATTAGGCTGAACACAAAGTTCTATCTCTGAGGGGACAGCTTTGTCTGATAGCCACTGCATCATGGTGGGAAAGAGAGTACAGCAGGTAAGAGCACAGGGTCTGGGGTAGATGACTTGGATTTGAATCCTGTCTCTGCCACCTAGGGATAATTGTTTATTGTCCTCAAGCTTCACAATTGCAAAATGGTCCTGGGGTACCTACGACCTTAGGTTACCAAGGGCAGATATATATGAAACACTTAAGCCTACCCTGGCACCAGTAAGCACTCCCTTGAGAACATTTCCACTGTGTGCTCCTCCAGATTTTATATCAGAAAGCCCGCTCAGAGCAGCAGACCTAGCACGTGGTCCTCAAACCGTGAAAGCACCGAATAAGCAGCATTTGACTATGGTGCTTGGGAGGCGGGGGTGCCGCCAGTTCCTGCCAGGGCTAGAATACAGAACAATCCACACAAATAATACAGAATGTCTACAAGAGACCTTCTGCCAGAAGGTAAGCAGATGGACCCTGATGAAGGAAAAGGAGAGCAAAAGAGCCTCCACTTCCTCAGCAGAGGCTCTAGGAGGAGCAAGCTCCACTTTCTCATGGAAGTGAAAGGAACTTCTGGACTAGCATCCAGTCTGGGACTCCTTTCTTGAAACAGGGCAGTGGCAGAGCTCAACTAAGAAATGGTTACTGATTCTAACGACATCCATGGTGGCAATGCAGGTGAAGTTAAAAAAAAAAAAGGTGGTGATCCCCGTGGCTGGAGGCCCGAGTCTGATCTCCAGCACTGGCGATGGATGCAGTTTTGTACTGTGCTGACAAAGGTCATGTTGGGCAACTGGGGAGGGTGAAAGGTGAGCATGGGAAAGAGGGAGCATCCCTGCGAACCCGTAGTCAAAGAATCCGACAAGGTACTAAGAATATTCTAAGACCCTGGTGGCCAACTCCTCCTGTACTGCCTCATGTCAGGAGTCAGTCCTTCAGAAAGCTGTATATCCAGGCCAGCTTCCATCAACAACAAATTCAATGAAATTAAAAATGATGTCTACATATATAAAGACAAAAACATAAGTTTTCTTCTTACCTTTTCAAAAGGGCTTGGAATGTAAAATATTTCTTAATCACTCCAGTTCCACTTCAGTTTGCAGAGTTCAGCTCCCAAACACTTGGAAGCTGGTATCATTTGTAACACCAGTAAAGAGGGGTTCACTGACTCTACACACAACTTCCTGTCCCAGTGACTCAAGCCAGCAGATGAGCAATTTGTTGGGAGTACAAAGCGACATATGGCTGCCAAGTTCTTTCTGGCCGACAGCACAGACGGAGAGAAAGGCTGCTCCGTTTCCCCATGCTGCTGGGGAAGCAGCTCTCACAAGCTGACAGAGGGATCCTAGCCCCATCTGGTATAAAAGTCTCTGCTGGGCAGAGTGGTTTGGAACAGTAAGGAGGTGGCTAGTAATAACTGACTAGGGCCACCTGTTAAAAGAGAGAAATCCTAAATAAGCGGCTGGGAGTTTTCATACACACGAGTACAAGGGAGCCTGAATTGGTCTGGACCCAGAGACTACATCCCAGCTCCAAAGTAATCACTTCTAGGAGGGATAGGGTTTCTGTGGCTTGTGTCATTGTGGACTGCTCTGCTGATACTATCAAGAAAGGGTTTCAAGTTTGCCCTCATTCACTCCGAGCGATGAATTCTAACTTGAACGCTGGGGTCCTCGATCTGCCACCTCCTTTAAGAGACATGTCACCATACAAGTTCCACCCAGAATGTAAAGTTCCTAGCAAAGAGAAATGAATTCCAAGCATCTGCACACCAGATTTTTATGGGACCCATAAAGTTATAACAAAACAAAAAGACAGAAAGGAAGCCTAGATATAAGGACTATGTGAAGGAAGAGTGTCAAGGCAGTAATAACTTCTATCCTCTTTCCTCCTTAGTTGGAAGGAAGCAGATGCCACCAGGTCACCCCAACCAATCCATCCCTTTGAGGCTCAATGCTTCATGTAAGGTGATAAATCTGAGAACTGGCCATATCTAATGAACAGAGTTTGCCAAAAAACAAACAAACATATATAAAGCTGTCTTCATTTTAAAACAGACCTAAGCATAAGTCAATGGGGCCCCCCAAGTCTCCTCAATTTTGGGTGGGCTAACCAGAAGGTCGAGGCTCTGATTTTCTATGAATTCTCAAGCCCCAAACTTGAGTGACATGTCCAGCAGGGATTAGCTGTACACAACAGAATCCTGGCCTAGGGCCAAGTACCATAGTGACAAACTAAGAGAAGCAGATTTCATAAAGTGGGAGACAATGGAGTTTTAAGATGTGAGGTGATCCACCAAGCAAATAGCAAGAAAGAATTCCACCCTTCTAGAATCCTGTCTCCATCCTTACAGGGTTGGAAACCAAAAGAGCCCTTGTGTCTCCATCAGACGAGTCTCCACATTCACTGGGGGCCTACATTTATACTGTTTCTGCATCTTCGATGCCTTACATCTAATAGTTTCACAAAAACAGTGATGGTGACGACGACGATGGTAAGAACGAGTAGGCTCACTAGCTACTCACTTGACTCTATAATTGTAGCATGAAAAATAAGCAAGCTGGTATTTCATCTTCACACATTCATCCTGATTCCTACACAACTACTAAATGAGTTGCTATCCAAAAAAGAAATTGGGCCAATAGTCTCAAAACTTCCTGCAGCTTCTAGTAGATTAGGAATGTGATTGCGTAACACCCACTACCCAAATGCTATAAATTACAAATCAGCAGGGTGAGCTTTTCCATGTCCACTCTCTGAATGAAAATAAGAGCAGGAAGTGTGGTTTATGAGAATTACAGAGATGTTTATCATTTCAGTGCCATCCATACCTGAGCCACCGAGGAGCCATTAGCACTCAGCAGAGCACTCCTTCCAATTTCCTACTTGATTGTTATTTCATAAGATGGTTTTTCTGGTTTTTTGCTTTGACCCCCCCACCCCACCCCACCCTGCACCCCATGGTTGCATAGAAAGTTCTATTTCTTGGCAGAACTTTCAAAGTGCCCAGTTAAACCCCTTGTTACCATTTTCCTGCTTCAGGAAGTCCCACCAAGCCCCAGCCAAATGACAAGGGGAGGAAATGAAACATTACAATGATGTGAGAAATTCCCAGTCTGGGGAAAAAAAGATCAAAGAGGACAGTCAGGAGAGACAGTCCTGGAGCCTGGCACACGAAGACCCTCAGTAAATGGGACTGGAGTAGTCTCTCATGGGGACAACCTCAGCTCAGCAGGAACCCGAAGTTCTGAAACCACTGGACCAGCTGTGTCCCGAGAAAGGAATCACATACTATACTAAGAATCTGCGATCGCCATGCGGTAAGATGCTTTTATACAGAAATGGACTGTGGCTGGCATTTTTCCCCTCAGCCAGCTCTTGAAATGAAAGGGTTCCACAGCACAATGAAATAAATAACAGCAGGGAGAGAAAAAGAGGGAGGTAAACTGTTTGGAAAGTAGAAGACAGGGTGGACGAGATGAAATTCAAGACAGATGTGTGAGAGCTGCAAACATATGTCCTTGAATTTATGCATCCAAGTGATTCATTTAGAATAAGGAAAAAAAGAACTACATAACCAATATAGAAATATGGGAGTGAGTACAGAACAAAGTATTTAATTCCCCATTCTTACAAAGAACCTTCAATTCACAACTCTTTCTACTAAATAAAGCTGTTATAAAGCAGGGTGAGTGAAGGCTCCCAATGAAACTATTAATTAATTAGAGATTCTCTGTGGTCTCTGTCATTCTCAGTGGGATGTCAGCCATCAAGTTATCCCCGATGACTAAATGCTGATTTCTTATTTCCAAAAGCTGCTGTTTGCTTAATATCAGCAGAATTTTTTAAATGGTAGTACTTGCCAGGTTAATACTTGGCCATTAAGAAAATACAAAACAGGAAATTTAGATGGGCGTTTCCACAGAAACACAAAAGTCCAAGACACTGGCCGGAAAGACATTTTTACAATGCAATATTAGTGTGTGCTGTTTTACTTTTAAACAGCTAACTCAAAGGGACCACTGCACAATTGCTTCCAAATGCCTCATACGAAAATAAAACACAGGCAGCCTGCCTCACTGGTTAACTGCTCTCAGTGTGAGACTCCAAATGGTCACAAGACAGGGGAAAGCATCATGAATGGCCCTGGTTGCTAGAGGAATGGGAGTGAAGCAGTGCCCAAGGATAAGTCCCTGCAGGTCAAGTTAACTGCGTTTTCTAGATGGTTCAAGTGTCACACTACAAGATGCTGCTTAGCAGAATGTCAGGTCTATCCCATGTACACGCCTATTTTTCATGAGCAGACATTTATTGAGCATCTAAAGCCTACCAAATATTTGTGCCAGATGGTACAGGGATACAGAGATTAATGACAAAGTTCCCTGCCTTCAAGAGAGGAAAGGAACCTGACAAGTCCCTGAACCTGCTTACTGGTGGGACACTCCGCCTGGGATGCCAGCCTTTGCCCCACTCTAACATGACAAGCCTGCTGGCAAATTTGTTCCAAGGGCTCCAACCTCAGGCCATGGGTGACTGCAGCAGGTACCAACACTTGATTTTAGACCAGTCATACTCTCTCCTGGGAATTTAGAAATTGGATACAAAGATAGATGCAGTAAAGTCAGAGCTTCAAACAGGTGAGAGGTGGGTGTCATAATGATCCTCATAAACCCTGAGGCAGCTGGAGCCACTCTCACCCCTCCTCTAGGCCTTGGCCTCTGGTGCAAGCTGCCTTGTCCTTCATCCCAGAAGACAGACAATGGCTTTGTAAGTGTGTAGGGATGTGAAGAAGGTGGAGGGGTGCTGATCAGAAGATGGTAGAGGTGGGGACAGAAACTCATGTAAAGTGGCAGCAGGAGAGCCTTGTTGTGTCAACGGCAAGCAGGGGAAAAGAAAGCTGACGGAGAAAACAGTAAGGAAGACAGACACCAGTCGGAGAACAGAAGGAAATGAGGCAGTGGCAGTCACGGAGTAGGGAAGGGACCTATTTCTGAGATCCCATTCAGTCCTGCTGCATCCCAGCTGAACTCTATTTCTTAAACCTGGATGCCCCTGTGACTAGCTGTATTCTGAGAAGCTAGCCCAATCTACTTACGCCAGCTTGAGGAATCTGTTCCTTCTAAACAACTCCAACTAAGACGGTGCACAGATTTGTGTGCACGCAGGCCTGTGCACAGCACGAAACCCTCACTGTCAGAAATCGCCTGTCCCCCCAGGATTCTGGGACCCCACAGGAGGGGGGCTCCCCCTTGTGTTACAGATGCAGAGATGGGAACACAATGGCTTGCCTAAGATGACAGGGCAGATGAGAAGGGCCTCTTCACTTTCTGCCAGCTACTAACCCTTAAAATACAGTGAGCCTAAAATATTATATCAATTTTAAACAGCAGGTTAAAGAAAAATCAGACTGCTTCTTCAACTTGTGGACCCTAAGGGAAGGTGGGCATGAACAAACCATCACAAACTTGCAGAGAAAATCCTGCTCCCCACTTGTTTGAGTTCTCAAGGAGTCTCCACAGGAGGTGAGTCAGGAGGGAAGAAAATCTGAGGTTTCTTCTACAGACAAGGTAAATGGCCACTTTTTTTTTTTTTTTTAAAGGAATGTGCAGGCAGGAAGAGAGATGAGGAGAGAGCATTTTATTACTTTTATTGAGCTGTTCACATTGGTTGATGCCCCCGGACCTGGGACACGAACCAGGGTCCCTGGGATATACGTAGACTACACTCCTTTGGAGGTGGCTGACCTAACTACTACTCCCCTCGGGCACACCGAATGGCCACTGTTGTTTTTTTTCAAACACACCCTTCGCAGCAAATTCCCAAGATATGAAAGCATACATGACATTTAGAAGCTGGTACTGCAAGTCTCCACCCACTTTATTTCCCTAGACAGCTCACCAGTGAGGGGCTGCCTTTTGTGAACACCCCCAGGCAGAGTGCACCAGCGCCTTCTTTCCAGCTGGTTCCAGAAGCCACCAGTGCCACAGAACCCGAATGGACAGAGTGTCCAGTTTCTGAGGTTGCAGCCAGACCGCTTTCTCCTTCAAAACAGAAACATCCCAGTGAATCAGACCTTGACTATGCCACTAATCACTTGCTTAGGAAACTTAAACTGCTGAGCCCTTCTGACTAGAAACCACACACAAATTGATTCTCCATAAGGAGCCTGGACTTCTGGGATATACTGACCGTTCTAAAGAGCACACTATCCTGTCAACTTTCACCAGAACCAAACTGCTAAATGTCAACAAGTTTCAAACTGGGCTCCAGACCACCCATAGAATGATGTGTGTCTAAAAGCAGGACTATTCAGTCAAGAAGGGCTTCCCGGGTACTCCGGCACTGTTCTTTGCTCTGAAACAATGAAGTCTCAAAATTCCTCTGGCTAAAATGAAAAAGGCCAGGACAAATGTCCAGGTGGACTCCGCCTGTGTCGCAGGAAGAGCAGGCCGAGAGGCAGAGTGGCGAAGCGGCCAGGCTGTGTAGTCACAGCACATCTCTGAGAAATTACTTCTGTCATCAACTGGAAATGACCGTTCTTGCCTTATACGGTTGCTGGGAGGATTAAACAAGATGGAAAATCCAGATGGCTTTTTCTAGCGCCTGTATTTCCCAAATATTTCTCACTTGCTCACATATATCGTGCAATTTGTGCTCCCCCCAACTTTCTTACTAAACTTAAAAATATTTATTTTGAAAGAAAATTTTATGCTGCTATAATAAATGAATATCTAGTATGCTTATTACAGAGGGCATCAAAATAAAAAAGTACAAAACCAAAACAAGTATTAAAATTTTATTTAGTCCCTGTTGCCACACAGAAGGCTCCCAGGTCTGCTTTCCCTGCTGCAAAGGAGATCAGCAAGGGGTCCTGAGGTTTACAGGTGGAGTGCACCTCACGACTGTCCCCCGATAAAACCACAGGCTTGAAACGGACAATGGAAAACACACGATGTGGTTTAATGAGCTGCCCCAGCCCTACTAACAGCCCTGACACCTTAAATTCCTGAAGTCCTGTGCCAAGGAGGCAGTGGTAAGAAAAGGGGTTAAGAATGTGGTGGGTCCCACTTACCCCCTTGCCCACCATTCATGGCCCCACAGCTTCCAGAAAGCGCTTTGCTAAGGAGGAAACCCTGCAAGCTTGGTCTCACTTTTTCTGCCATCTGGGGGCATCACGGTCAGTGAGAACATGCCTGAGCCCAAGCCAGTGGCGTCTCCATCATGGAAATTCATAAAGATCACTTTGACCAGGAAGCTGGCAAGGGTCCCCAGAGTAGCTGAGGTTACACTTATGCCAAACCTAACTGCAACCACCCTTCTGAAGGTCTTCTAGCGAAAAAAAATCACAAATTAAAAGGAAAGAGCTTCACCAAGAAGTTTAAAGCAGTATTTCCCAGGAAGTCCTATATTAGAATCCCCTGGGTGACACAGCTTTCTGGAGACATGCCACACACTGCCCCACAACCCACTGGCCCCTTGAGCCAGTGACTCTGGGAGTGAGATACAAAAATGTAAATGTTAAGAAAGCTCCAGGTAATTCTTGTGCCCATTGAGGTCTGAATTACACATGCTCTTTGGTACATGGTACCCTTCTCTCTGCCAGTATGCGCTCCTTTTCCTGTTATTTCTAACTCATCCTGAAGATCTCAGGTGAAATACCAGTATTCTGCCCACTGTCATCACCCAAGTTAGACCAGGTCCCCATTATATGGCCAACCCTGGTGCTCTTCCTTCACAATCCAGATCATGATTGTGATCACATACTGTGTGACTTGTCGAACACTGTCTACCTGACCCACAACTCTGTCAGGGCATGGCTGGTACCTTAATCACCAGTGTATTCCCAGCTTCCATCACCGTGCCTGGCACAAAGTTGGCTTATAATAAAAATATTTGTTGAACACATGAATCTAGAATTGCTCTCTCTAATTCTCCTTCCAAAGGAGACTTCACTGTTTTCATTAAGGATTTTTAGCTACTTGGAAGTCCTTGTCATAGTATATGCTGGGAAGGGGTGAAACAAAGAACTAGAGAAACCTCATTTTTGCTGGGTTATTCTGTAAACCACAAAGCCCATAGGTCCCCGCTTTCTGGATAATCCTCTGGCAGTGAAACAGAAACCTTAGACCTGCCCAGTAAAACCTTGGCTGCAGGGGTTTCTGTTAATCTGCTGAGACCTAGGAGGAAGTTAAATGTCAAACAAGATAGCTTAAGACGTTTAGGGTGTGACGTAAACCACTTACGTTTAGGGTGTGACCTCTATTTATGTAAACCCGCTTATGATAATCACTTGTTACACTTATGAAGTTATAACTACCCTGCGCTATTCAGGTTCGGGGCTGTATGATTTGGGTTGATGCTTTCCCCCCTCACAGGCTCCGGCTGATACACTCCTCCTAAATTCCCTATAACTTTGGTATGCCTCTCTGATCTCGTTGGCTACTTTGCAACAGGGGGAATCCTGTTGCTGAGATATTTTTTAGCTAAAGGGATTTTTTAAATGACCTGTTCACCTGAAGGGCATTTTAGAGGATTTAATTTGTTCATATTCTAACATATGAGAGACTAAAAGCCTTCACAGTCCCTGCTGCTCTGCTCAGCCCCTGAATCTCCCAGGTCCTATTGTGCCCTAAGGAGCTGCAGGACAACTAAGCCCAGAGAGGAATGATTGTTTTCTACTCAATTCAAAATTTCTTCCCTGAGACCAATAAAAACTTGATTGCCACCCAAGGATCCATTTATCCCATAAATTCAACTCATGAATAAGTCTGTTGAAAAGTTTTGTTGGATATGCCATGGTGGGTTAGGCTTAAGTGAGTGGCTGGGGTGAAGACCATTGT